>PRKT01000073.1:1012532-1065154 GCA_003671525.1 Saccostrea glomerata
CCCCCCCCCCCCCCACCTCCCTTTTCAAAAACGATTCTACGTCACTCAGAGACATTAATTTTTTATGCTCATTAAATGGAGTGTAAACCATGTGTACTTAAAAGTAAAAAGTACTGAATAATTTATACGTTTTAGCATTTATTTTAAACAAAGAAAAAGATTGAAATTAAATAAAGGCTGTGAAAAACAAGCAAAGGAATAAAGAACATCGGGCTCGGTAATCATGATATTCCATATGAAAACAAATGTGTGCTGGGGTGATTGACTGATCGAATGCGGAAAGTAATGACTCAGACACTTAATTTTAAAGCACTAACTATTTTTTAGTGACTAGAATCACGGGATGCAATGACGGACCTTTTAACTTCACCCTCCCGAGCATCCCCACTTTTGGGGGCGTCTCCGGAACGCAACCAGTCTCCCATTTTGGGTCATAAATGTTTCTCCGCAGGCATGTATGATACTATCGATAGAGAGGAAGACCCCGAGATTCGGAGGTATTTAATGTTTAATAATACTTTGGTTGCTGTTATTCTTACTAGCACTGAACTGTGAAGTTTTAATATTTTGTACCAGCCATGTCGAATTAGCTTTTGAGAATACCTATGATCAAGCTATTTGTTATAAAGAAATATGTATCATGTATTTAAAATTTTGATTATAATTTCACCAATCATCTGTTTACTGTGGACTATAAAAAATAACCAAATTCAAAATCTAAACACTGCAGCTTCTGAATACTTTTATTATTACATATAAAAATATGTATTAAAATTTCCATAGTTTTTTATATAAACTTGGAAAAACTTTCTGTGGAGTGAGGTATGGATAGATATGATAGATTCACACTGTGTTAAATTATTACAAATATGTTATCTTATCGGCAAGAAGTGACCTTAATAATTTCATTCATGAAGTCACAAATCAATTGCCACAGGCACAATCACCAATCTCCCATGCAATGTTATCATTTGTTCCTCTCTCAGACTCCTAGGAGTGGATGGTAGACAGCAATATATCACAGGCACCTGACGAATGGATGCTTTATTTATCCCCTTTCTGATAGAAAAAAAGGTGCAGAATATCATGCATAGATCCTCATGAACCTGATATTTCTAATCGTTGTGTGATAGTTTAAGAGATTGTCCCTCGATCACTTTATGAACTGTAAAAAAATTAATTTACATGAAGTAATTAATTTTACATAGTAACATGTATTTTAAGTACACATCTTTGACATTTGAATTTATAAGGATGAAAATAAGAAATTGGGTATTTTTGTTGTAGCATTCTTCAGGATATTGCAGAAAAATCACAACAAGGTACAGTAATCTTTTCAAAAATAATTTTTTTTGAAAATATGAGTACATGTATTACAATTAACACTGAAAACAAACAATGCACATTAGCCTATAGTCATGACAGTGCTGACTCCAACAGACTGTCTTTTAATTGTGACATCATCAGATTGTCACAGTGTGATGTCATTTGTATAAATTGTGACATCACTGCCTCTCTTGAAAATCTAGTTATTTTCAAAATGCCACCAGACAAAAGAGCTAGCTTGGTAGCTTTACAATCAAGAAAAAGTCTTTGTGGAACATCACAATCTAAAATAGGCAGTTATTTGAGTAAAGAGGGAATTTTGAGCAATTTTAGAATTGGAAGCAGTGAGACATTTTCAGACAACAAGAGTTTTGGATCACTTTCTTATATTAGTGAATTTGCCATCTTCAGTAAGTGTTTCCTCTGCAAAGGCTTGCCTGGTTAAATTCTTTTAAAATTTATTCAATTTGAATGTCAAGTTTTTGTTCATGTATTATATGTGTGTCATGTTACAGGGAAATGTTTCAATTTAAAAGTGGGATTTTACTTCTTAGCATATTTATTTGTTTGACATAATAAGGAATACCTTGATACATGCATTATTAGTTACATAGTTTAGTAGTGACAGGGTATGGGATGATACCTGGTAAGTAAATCTTGAAGTTTTCCTTTACCTCCAACATTTATGCAATCATCTAAGGTTTTAACTAGTACAGTAGAGTAGCAATATTCAAACTAAAAAGGCCCTTACTAATGGAAACTGAAGTGCAGTTGATCATAATTTAGAAAAGGCTTTTAAATTGGTTTTTGAGGAAGAAATGGGGAAGGAGGCAGAAAAAACAGTATTGAAATGGATCGAGAAAAACTGTATTGACTTCTCCCATAAACCTACACAATGCAATTTTTTTTAACAAAACAAAGTAATTTACCAAATTTCTGTTTTATTGAACAATTGGTGTTGAATGAATGAGTGGAGTTACAAATGAATAATGAATATTCAATATGTAAAACTGACTGAGGACAGATACAAGTTCCAAAGTGTTAAGATTTTTTGAAAAAAATTCTAAAGTGCAAGCTTTTTTTGAAAATGTGTTCCCCCTTGTTTTCTGATTTTAGGACTGCATTGTCATGCCACCAAAGAGAAGGCAGGTGTGGACAAGAAAGCCAGGAGGAAGCTGATCATTGCCAGTACACTGTGTCTGCTCTTCATGGTGGGAGAAATCGTGGGTATGTAAAAGAGACTGGTTTTCTTTTCTTGTAAGAAATATGGTCACAGACTTTGTGAAAAATATTTAGGTAAATGTTCATTCTGAGAACTGGACAGAATAGGATGAATAGAACATGCCATTTGATGAAACACATAATTATGTGCATGTATTCATTAAATATAGAAAATGTATAGAAATACCTATACTTCAAGTGAAGGATTAATTAATAAGTTATGCTACATGTACATGTATTAGATTTTCATCCTAGAAAATTTCATAAAATATTACTGTAAAGCAACTTTTATTCGTGTGCGAGAAATTTACACGAAGTTCGCGAGAGCCTTGTTGTCGCGAATTTTTCTTGCTGCAAACGGTTCTTAAAGTCTATGTGTCTTTTATCAAGAGAACTTAAATAGGCTTGATTGCAAAAAATAATCGTCGCGAACTAGTTTACCCCTGGTTAATCGCGAAATAAAGTCTTCGCGAATAAAAGTTGGTTTACAGTATCTTAATTTGCTTTCAATTAACAAAACATTCATCTAAAATTATATTTATGTTAATGTCTATATCTGTAGGTGGGGTACTTGCGGGGAGTTTAGCCATCATCTCTGATGCGGCCCATTTACTGACAGACTTTGCTAGTTTTATGATCAGTCTACTAGCAATAATGCTGGCCACTAGATCCCCCTCCAAGAGGTTCAGCTTTGGCTGGTACAGGGCAGGTGAGGAAGGGAAACTTTATTTTGTGAGTGTTGAATGTGTCATTTTTATGACTAGGAAATAAATAGAGAAAAAGAACGGGGAAATAAGTAATCAGTAATTTCTCTCAATGCAGTAAGTTATTATATAACTGACTCAGATGATTCTGTAATGATTCAACAGCATATCACCATTACATATATTATGTTTAAGATCTTTTGAATGTTAGATACTTCTAAAATAATATTAATTTTTATAAAATTGTTAAGCAAAGATTTAAACTTTTTGTTTTGTTTTCAAGTGTTTTTTTTAATTTATTTGATTTTAATATAGGATCAAAGCTTTTTAATGTCCATCTTTTTCCATACTCACGTAAATTATCATAAATAGTCAAGGAATACTCAAAGGCCTATCGCTGTATCTAGTGCAGTTGTACTAATTTTTTCTCCTCACAGAAATACTGGGGGCATTGCTGTCCATTCTGTTCTTGTGGATATTGACGGGGGTGTTGTTTTATATGGCTGTAAGAAGAGTGATTCATCAGGACTATACAATAAATGCCACCATTATGTTAATCACTGCAGCTTGTGGGGTGGCATTTAACATAATGTAGGTTTACATGCACATGTATGGGGCACACTTCACTGCTAATCTGTGTGAATACATCTACAATAT
This sequence comes from Saccostrea glomerata, assembly GCA_003671525.1. Lineage (NCBI taxonomy): Eukaryota > Metazoa > Mollusca > Bivalvia > Ostreida > Ostreidae > Saccostrea > Saccostrea glomerata. The sequence goes on from PRKT01000073.1 coordinate 1,016,441, forward strand.
ATTGTTCAGTATCTTTTTATTTTCTCTCAATTATGAATGCAATAAGTATTCTGTATGAAGAAGTTAAATGAAAGCAACATCTAATTTGTTTTTTTTTCCAGAATGGGTATATCATTAGGACATGGTCATAATCATTCACATCAGAAAAAGCAGAGTTCATCACAGGTAAGGTAAAAAGATTAAACTATAAGGCTTTTTGATACTCTGATAAGAAGGATAAATCTTACTTGGATAAATGTCTGTTTTTGTCAAATTCAGCCTGCTATTAATGGTGTTTCTTACATAAATCAGACTATTCTGGAAAATCATAAACTTAATTAAGCAAAATTTAAATTAAGTGAAAAAAGGAATGATTAATGGTAATTTATTTTTTCACAATCAGATTCTTTTCCTAAAGGTGCAAAAAATATAAATACTAAAACAATTTTCTTGTCATACATCCAATAAATTTTTTAACTTTGCCTTTTTCTTTCCTTCATAACAGACAGATATTCAAAGCAGTCAACACTTATCAGTTCAAGAAAACATTACACATTCATCATATGGAGCTATAAATAGTAATGCCAGTGAGACTGAACCTCTGATACAGGTCAAGGACACTCACAAAGAAAACATCAATGTCAAGGCCGCATTTATTCATGTTGTTGGTGACCTAATTCAGAGCATTGGGGTCCTTATTGCAGCTTTTATTATATATTTCAAGGTACATATACATCAATCTTCTTAAGCACACTTACATGTACATGCAATGTCTTTTTTAAAATGAGAAATTAGTAAAATAGAGAAAATATACAGGTACATACTATGTAGGTACATGTGCACCTACAATTATGTGTAAAGTTTCTTTAGCCCATTCCAAATTTTTACTTTGTTTAGCATATGCAAGTTCAATGGATTTGACACTCAAGATATGAAAAAAATTAAACATAATCAGTAGTCCAGGAATAGATTATTGTATATTTGAATCCGTATAATCCTATATTGATGACCATCACTTTCTATTTCAGCCTGAGTGGCGATTAGCAGACCCTATTTGTACCTTTGTCTTCTCTCTGATTGTTATGGTCACTACATTTAAAATATTTCTGGACATCATTACAGTGCTAATGGAAGGTAAGACATACATGTACTTAAAGAAAAGATGCATTTTTCTTTTCTCTAAATTGAATATTTTAAATATATCCTTTTCAATAAGTACATGTAGATGCATGAGTCCATTTTTTAAATTCAATAATATGCAATACTTGAGAAACTCTAAATTTATTCTGATGCTAAATGTTTGACAGTGTATAAAAGATCATTCACTGTACAATCTTTGTTTATGTGAATATATGACTTTATACAGGAACACCAAGAGGTATTGACATCACTTCTGTAAGGAGCTCCTTCCTTAAATTACCGGGGGTTAAAGACGTCCACGACCTCAGACTCTGGTCATTATCCATGGACAAAATCGCTCTGTCTGTTCATTTAGCTGTGGGTTAGTTTTTTTCTGTTTATTATGCAAGCAAGAAGTAAAGAGGAAAGTCTTAAACTGTTCTACCAGAGATTAAGTTTACCATGGTCTCTTGTAATTTTGAGAGAGAGAGAGAGAGAAAGAGAGAGAGGCAAAGGTGTTACTTAAAACTAAATCAGTTGCCCAATAATTTGTATGAGTTATCTTTCTTTGCAGTTCTTCATTTTGAGGTTTTTTGTAAACAATTTTTTTTACTGAAAGTTTAACTTTCTTTCTTCTAGATTCCAACACAGATCCTTTGAAAATTTTAAAACTAGGTTCTGCAGTAGTGCGTATGAAATATGGAATTTCTGAGACCACAATTCAGGTGGAGGAACATGTAGAGGAAATGAATGAATGCACGCATTGTCAGGTTGCGAAATAGATTGGCTGGAGAAAGGCCCCCTGCATAAAATAATATGTTGTTATGTATTAGAATTTCATCAGACATGTACATCACAAAATTAAAAATTTGTTGTGAATTTCTAAATTGTTGCAGCAAGTTGCTAAACAAGGTTGAGATACAAATTTGAATTATAGACTTACGTATGTGAAATCAATTATCATTTTCTTCATGCAGTTTTACCCATCATTTTCGTGTTGTTTTATTGTTATTTTTTCTGATATATTTTTAAAATACCGGTAATTGTTAGAAATCTCAATTAGAATATTAATATGTATACATGTACATGTAAATGAATATATGCATAAATATCTGTGATAAAAAGTTATTTTAAAAGCTACAAATATTGATTAAGGGGAATGCAAACAGGTATTACATGTGACTTAATAGTCATCTTTTAAATGATTTTTTATTTTACTTCTTATTTTTAAAGTTTTAATTAATGTTATAGCTTTTTTAAACTTTTATCATTCCAAGTTTATTTTAAAAAAAAGACTACTCTTGTGGCATTGTGAAGTTTGATGTTAATGTTTATTGTTTTTCTCAATGTATAATAACCAGTGCAGAAAGTAACTTGTCAAAGTGCTAAATAGGAAAACATACACAATCATTATATATTTGTCATTTTCATTTGGTGGTCTTGTATAAATTTTTAGGGAAGATTTGTTTGTACCGTATAAGTGGGAATTTAAGCTAGACGCAAATTTAGTGATTTGTCCTTAAATTCTGGTAATTTATTTTTAGCAAGATGTTATATTAGCGATTTTTAAATGCACACTAAAGAAGCTATTACAAATAACACGCAATTTATTTTTAGTGATATTCAATTTTAGTGATCTTGGCACCCTCACTAATAATGCCAAAATTAAATCCTCGCTAAAAATTCTGCTTATACAGTATTTACTTTGTCAGTTTGTTCTTTTTATTGTTGTTGTCTAAATGTATCTACATTTATCTACAATTAATTATTTTTCAAGGTTACCAGAAAGAGATATAAAATTAAGCCACTGTATATTTTTACTTCATTTCAAGTTATGTGTCAAGATTGAGTGCCATTTGCATACTACAAATTTCCTTCTCTGCTATTTTCTACCAAGCATTACTGTGGTGTATTTCAAATAAATGTTTGTGATTATGTTTTAAGCTTTTTTGGTCAAGAGACAAAAAGAGTTTATGCTTTAGTAAGGTGTTTATTGTCCCTTCTTGTGTTTAGATATCTGTCTGATCTGTCTGTTAACAATTTTTCTCAATACTACTCAACTTATAATTCAATACAACTTAAAAAAAACTTGATACGCAAGTATGAATACATAATTTTGTAAATGTTTTTGATTTTCGCAGATGGTTGGCCATGGTCTCTCAATATAGAATTTTATTTAAAATTCTTTCAAAACACTACTTGAATATTATACATGCAAAGGGTTTGTTCAATTTCAGTAAAACTTAATACACACATCAACTATTTGAAGAAACCTAACTCTATTTGTTGGTTTTAGATTTGGACAAATACTGTTGCCTGGCTAAAAAGAACTTTGAATTCTTAAAAAATACAACTCCTTCCACATTTTTTGTCTGATTGGGATTTTTAACTTTGCTAAAATACCATCGTCGCAAACCAAGGGTTCTGAGTCCGCAAGCTGTGATGATAGAGAGAATCGGAGTGAATCACCCGTGGGTTACCAACATTGCTAAAATTCATCCTTTTTTATTATAAGTACACATCACTAGAGCGACAGTCTCCTTTGTGATTCCTTGTTTTCTCTGTATGTTGTACATGTATATAAACTCAATAAAGATTACAGTCACAAGATGGATAAGATAGGACTGGATTTCCTACATGTGTTTACTTCCAAATTGGCTTTGCTGTATTTGACTTATTTGAATGATCCATGATTTAGTATTGGATGAAATTAATTGCACCTTTCAATAAACAGCTTCTAACTATTGGACTTTTATTAAGTACAACTATTTATTAAATGGTTCCATGTGAAATGTTGCTTTAATATGCACTGTAGTACATGTATCATGCATAAACGATTTATCGAAATATACCAATTTGAAGAGATATACTCCATCATATTTCTTTAGTTAGGGACTTCGGTAATTCAGCTTCCAAGAATCAGCAATTAAAGAAGCTTATTTGAAGAAAAAAAGACTAATAATTGACCTTGTTACACCACTAGAAATATATACTGAAGCTGTGCACTGTAGGTGTATTTTTCGCGTGGAATTAATTTACACCATGCTACGCGGCGAAATATTGTGTTACGCCGAAATCTGCATTTACTAGATAAATACTCTAGTATATATTTTTTTTAAAAAGGAGGATGTAGCATAGATTACATTTTATTGAGCGGTTTCTTTCGGGATTTTTTTCATATGACCCAATGGGAAAATTACAGGGGCAATTCAAGAAGGAAAATACGCTCTTTCAGGAAAATTATTTTTAAATACAATTTCATGTATTTCGTGTTTAAAATGCTAATTTGAATCTCTGTTTTTATGATGATAATATTCATCAAGTCTTCGATCGTCGCTTATTCTGCGGCAGCGTGGACAAAGACTTAGTAATATATTCTAGTAAAAAAAAAAAAAGCACATACTTGTATATTTCCATTTTTCAAATGTTTAATATCAAAATGGTTACTGCAAATGTGTTACATTTTTTAATCTGTCACGTACTGCATTACTCATTTAATTAAATATAATTACTTTTCAAAACCATTCTTGAACAATTCGGCACTGCGAGTGGCTTTGTTTGACGGATTTGTTTCATTACAAATTCCGACGAGTTGTAGATTTTAACATAAAGTTAATGCAGCTCTCTAGGGAAAATTACAAACATAATGACATTAAGCGGTTATTAGTACTGAATGACTGTCGCATATTGCACCGTTAATGAGAGCAGCTGTGTCTGTGTTAGTTACTTGTATATGTCAATTGTACACGGATCATTAATGCCGTGTATACTATTGTACTACAAGTGACTAATGTCTGTACCACCACTTGTAAGCTGTTACAAATGTTATAGGTTTAGTTTGACACGTTTTGCATGAAAACAGGTCAGCAGGTACTAATTAACTAGTAACTATTAAACGTTTACACTAACTACTGCTCATCTGCTGCTCAAAGGTCTACAGAGCTATACACATATTCATTTAAAACGTGTAAAATGCTCTCTGGTCTAAATAGGGAATTAAGTTGATCGATCAGGTATTAAAATTCACCAAATCTTTTCTCATCTCTAATACACACTAAGATCCCTACCATCTATGTAAGATTCAATGTAAGTCAGATTCAGCATCTGAAGCACTCATCCGGTAAAGAAAGGTGAGAAGTTGGTCAATACAACTTTTAGTTATTTGGGAATAAACATAAACCTGGTCATTTTTTGCGGAAATTGCAGCAGATAAAACATTGACTGGTTTAATTAATCACACTTGATTTATCTTCCATGCATGTCTTATTTATTAACTGAAAAGAAATCTGCTCCATAAAATTTAACATGGGATGCCGACGCCGAGAGTTTTACATAAGTCAAACTAAAATCCTCTGCAAATAAATGCGAATATTCTTGTCATGAGTGGGTTTCTGATTTGTTCAAAGCAGGACACAGAGCTATGCTGATGAAAATAGCAAAGTTACAAAGCTTAGAGACAACTAATTTCGATACTGCAAACTATGGGGGCAATGGGCTTTAATTGTTTTTAGTGATTTTAAAATTAAAGATAAGGTACAAAATGACATCAAAAATTCAAAATTTTACTTTAAAATTTAATATACATGTCATGCAAGAGAAAAAAGAACAAAGCATGTCAGTCGTGAGTATTAAAGGTTTTCAAAAGCATGAAAATATAAAATGTGAAATGTTAAATCGAATGAAATGCTGCAAATCTTAGATTGAAAACGATACATATGATGCTGGAAAACGACTTTCACTATTCTCTGTCCAATCACATTACAACACATCGATCTCGTGGTTTAGATATTTTTGAGTTTTCAGGTCTTTTCTCGTTCCATATATCCAGACTTCTACATTCACTGGTGATAAACTCCTCCACCTCCACCCCGTGGGTGACCTCTAGGTCTGACAGACTGATGCGGGAGGCGTTCAGGGGGACCGATTCCTTTTCCTCTGCCGCTCTCACCTCGTCCTCTAGTATGGAGGAGTCTAATGGTCCACCGAGGTAATTTCTCGTTGCTAGTTCCAGGTTAACGGACGGAAGCGCTGAAAATGATAGAGTAAACTTTTTTATAAGCAAGGAACTAAAATTAAAATGGTGAGAAACCAAGAAGCATTTCTACGTAAATTGATGAATGTTCAATTATTACGTCAACAAGATATCTTTCATTTGATAACCAGTTGAATTGTTTATGATGCATTAATACATTGTAACTGTACAATGTAACATGCTGCCACCAACAGCATTATTCTTGTGATTATAGCAAACATCTCAAAACACATGAAAAAACAAATCTGACTTGCATGTACATGATGTACTAACACTGGTTTGGACAAATCAGATGTATTTTGGGGGTAATTCAATGACATGTATATTTATGCTGAAGATACCTTTTTGGTTCAGAAGGAACTGAAACGCTGGTATAACGACTTGAGGGTCGAGGAGGTGTAACTTTACAAAGAGTGCATTCATTTCTCTGTTGTAATCCGCCTCCGTACATTGTCCCCGGACGATCCGGAAAATCCACATCCGGGTCCAACTGGGCTCCATAATGTGTGCAAGGAGCTTTTCAGCCCACACATGTCTACAAAGCAATGGTGAGTACAGTGTAAATCAACAATGTTCACCAAAGAAGACCAAACAACAAGACATGGATTTCATAAAGAAATTTGACGATTTACCCATTGTCTTCCATGAAGTCCTTCAGACTGACCCCCGTCTTTTCATCTCGGACTACCTCTGGATAGGTCAAAGAGTACAGACAGAAACCTATAAATAAGCATGATTGACGTAAGAAATAGTTCAGTCATAATTTTACTAATGGAAGTAAGTCGTTGATACTGAACCCATTTTATTGTTAAATTTATTATACACTGTACTCGTTTAGTGAATAGTGCCCAAGGAATAACAAAATTATTTTATGAGTTAATACGCCTTATTATACAGCAGAGGATATTTGCAAACGCAATATGGATTGGAAAAAGAATGTTCCTGGTGATATTTTTGTAGTAGTAAGAGATATTGGGGCTGGTATTCTTTTGGCTTTGTATTAATGTCAGCTGCATGTGTAACAAACCTAGCTTTTTCCACTGAAGACCATTATAAATATCCCTCAGCGCTTGTTGGAGTGAGTCTTTGTCAATCATTTGATGAAACTTATATTCGTCTTTTATATTAGATATACACTCAGCAACCAAGGCTGTTGCCAATTTGTCCATCGGAAATCCTCGGGTATCCAAGTATTCCAAAACAGAATCTGGGGCTTCATTTGGAAAGAAAATTTCATGAACGTGCGGTTCAACTTTCACAGCATTTATCAATATCGAACGAGCATACTCCGAAACTTCGTCCACTCCATCCCTATATGGGGTTAGACTATACAGGGCCTCTACGTTAAGTCGATCTCCAGGTTTGCTGGGCCTCGCTAGAAGGTTAAAACTGTTTGTTCTCCGGACCGAAGCTCCTCTTTTGGCCCGAGGCGGTGATCTTTGAGATGAACTCCTTTTCACAGAAATCGGCATCGCTGACATCACATTTAAAACATCAAATCATCTTCACTCCGGAAATCAAATTTTTGTATCCATCTGTTGATAAAAATACGAGACGTTCAATGATAATTAAATTGTATATTCTTTTCAGTGATCAATCGCCACATAAAGATATCAATATTCAAATAGATATGTATACACGACCCATGCGATTTGAAACAATCGATAGACAATCTACTAAATTACTTCCTGTTTAAAAAATGCCGTAATATAGATAGTCTTTTGTTCTACCAAGATATTATCTTCTCCCCAATTTAATCAAAATTATTTGCGATCAATCTCTTTTAAACATGTTTAAAGATTAAAAGAAGCTTGCAAGGAATTGTTAATCCAAATGACTACATGTACATGTACTAGTAATTCAGTGGACTAGCATATTACAAATAAAAGCAGTATATATCGATCTTCATTTATCATATTTTTCATATTCGTGTCATTGCATACTTATATAACACCGATTTTGAGCGTTCAAATGTCTAAACTTTACAGTATATGTTTTTTTTTCAATACAACTGGCGACAGAAAACCAGTTTTATTCAATTTCTATTGACCTTTGATTTAAATAGCGTGCATGTATAGAGGTAGAAAGCTAGATAAGAAAAATAGCTCTGTTGCGAAATTACATCTCTGAGAATTCTTTTCAGCCTTTGTGAAGTTGTGATTGTATAAGGTGAAATTTTTTTTAATATACATGTGAAATTTTAAATCGAAATCGTGATCGCAATAACGTTGTAAAGCGGACATTTACGTAAAAATTCTTCAGTAGAGCCAATTGAACAATAGGCTTAAATTCCGTGTTTTTAAACACTTAAACGGGACCATCTTATCCGCCCACAATAGACAAATATCATGCCGAAGTGTCCCGTCTTTGAATCAGCTGACGGCTTTTGTAAACAGACCAAATTCTAGGTCGCACTTTTAACACACTGAATCGGTCTTATCTCGTGATCAATTTGGACCAAATTAGTTCAATAAATACTCCTTTTAGGTGTTCGGGAATCGCTATTCAATTTTTGAATTTGACAAGGTACTGAAATATGCAAGGCTTATAAACAGTGAATGGCCCTGCATACACTAAACATGTATCTCAGACTAGTCTGGAAAGTACATATATCAACTATTCCTTAGAGAGTATTTACATGCATTTATATCTTAAGTTTATAATGCAGTTTATATAAATTTTACTTCATAATAAGATTGCTGAAAAGATCACGCTCATTCAATTGTAAAAGAAATTATTCCTTATCTGCTTATTTGGGTATCTGAAAGGATTTTTAATTTATCATTCACCAGTATGGGAAATAAATCCATGAACTACTTACCACGTTGTATGTACATAACCACTATTCCATTTAGTCCCTGTTATTGGTTCATCATCAGTCCATATGGTTGTTTACCACAGCTAATTTAAACACTACTCACGATGCAGACCCCGGTCTAATAAATCTTCAAATTGAATGAATTCCTTATCAGAAGCTCAATTGTCCACAAGTAACTTCAAGGGCCACTTTTTTTTACTGACGTCCTCGCTGTTGCAATTTGAGTTTACAAATACACTAATAATATAGGCAATATGTCGTCTCTGTGTTGTCAAACTTGCGTCACACACGAAAGGGGGTGACTTTTGTCGTCTTTTTTAGAAGGAAACGCACTCGCGTCTACTTCCAAGGATCTCGACTTTAATCGTCCTCTTTGTGCAGAAATATGCTGTTGGTGATACGGCTGAATGATTCAACTCTTTACTGAAATTCCCAGATGGGTAAACAGGTAAACCTAAACCTCGAAAAATGTTTAAATATCTGATTTTATTGTGAAGTTGTCGAAGCGAAAACAAACTTTTGATTAAGAAAGAATGAAAAAAGAAAGACAAACAGGACGCCCATCAAGGATTTCCCCAATATTATTAGTAATTATTCTAGATTAAGTGTTTGATATAAGTTTGATATCCGAACGATCTGTAATCTTTATGTAATGTGTGGGATGTCATTCTTTACATTCAAATAGATAAACTTCTATTAAGAACAGGATATCAAGTAACTGAAATAAATTCTAAAATCAAATATTCAACTGGTTAATTGATGCTATTTTGAATTATAAAATGAAAGAAAACAGAAACTCAGAGTAAAATAATTTTCGAATTTTTTGACTATATGTACAGGGCCGAAAATTGTGAAAACTGGATAGAAGGGTGTCTTGGTTACTGTGAACTAAAATCAACGTTAAAAATAATTACGATTTAGTTTTATATCATGCAAAAAAGCGAAACAAGAAGAACTACAGTATATATTGATGTAGTAAACATTTATACTTTCCCCCTTCATCCTTATTTTTTCACTTTAGCTGAATTTCTCTCATTGTTTATCAGGCTCCTCTCTGCTTTGGATACTTGTACAAAAAACATACACTCTCATTTCTTTAATTTCCATGGTGGTCATGATCGGGAAATAACGGCAAAAATCCGTCGTCAATTCAGTGTATAAATAATGGACTAACAATTAGCATGAAAAACGTCAGTCAGTATTTGACTTAATGATAAATTGTATTTGCTGACAAGGTCATTGTATCGACCATAGAACTCAAGAAATGATAATTTAAACAATACTGCTGATATTCTCGTTTTATCAACTTGTTTGTCAATAATTTACCCCGTTTTAGAAATTGTTCACGTAGAGCATGTTCTTGCGTATCGAATCAACTGAGATACACTGTACATAAACTCCGTATGCAGGTGATGAAGGTATAAGTAAGGGAAGTTGACGATAGAAAAGTTAAAGCCACCATGTTTATCATAGAGCTTGGTTGTTAGATTACCATTAATGTCTTTTTCAAGTAAAATATCCAAATATGAAACAGATGTGTTAGACTCTGTGGTATCTTTTATCTCAAGCTCACCAGGATATATCGTATCGACATAGGAATGGAAATTACCATTGTTAATTGACAAGACGTCGTCGATATATCTAAATGATGAGTTGAAGGCCACAGCAAGTGTTTTCTTCTTTTAACGCATAAGATTTTGCTCAAATTCTGCTTCATATGAATACAAAAATAGGTCTGCTATTAACGGGACGCAATTCATACCAATGGGGATTCCAAATATGTTGTTGGAAGATCTGGTCTAAACTCTTCAAAAACGATAGGTATTGTCAATCAGAAACTCAAGCGTCGTTTTGATGTCGACTCGAGTATTTTTGTGTACAATCGGAATGTTTTTTAACAAAATAATTTTGCAAATGACTAATGACAAGGTACATGTAAGTAAAGTTACGAGTTCCATTTTTATTGAAAAAGAAGATGTCAATGACATCGAAAAGCCTGGTCTTTAATTTATCATGGGGAATGGTTGAGTATAAAGTCGAAAAGTCGTTTTTAAGCTATTGATTTTGGTAAAATCTTGTGTTTTTAAATTGTTCAAAAATTCCTTGGAATTTTTAAGTATCCACATTTACACCAATTCTTGAATATATTGTTGCAAAGTACTCTTGAAGTTTCTCCTTCACTACTGCTAATATCTTAGTGAGGAGTAAAGATAGAGGCTTGATTGAACATATACTGGAACCCGCTATGTATCTTTGTAAGGATTCTTATGACTTTTCGGAATGCAATATTTATGAATAGTAGTTCAAAATCATTTTGGTTCTTTGGGATATTAAAATTATTCAAAACTGACAAATGATTTTAAGAATTTCCTCCTTAGAAAGGGAAGTATATGAGTATAAGTTGGATTAACTATTGTATAATTAAATCCAAGTTCTTCTAAAATACAACCTATATAATGAGCCTTACAATTTACAAACAAAGACAATGTTGTTACCTGCTTTGTCAGAAGGGACCAATACGTACTGATCATGTAATCCATCTAGTTCTTTTTTTTCACTTCTGGATCATTGAATACAGAAGGATAAATGATTTTCATATTGCTCCTCAATTTTTTTATCACGCAATTTTATCATGGATCTGATACATTTAATCAATTCTGAAAAAGAGTCAACGTCCTCTTTTTCATATCTGGCCAATCCCCTGGCATAATCTTCAAAGGAATCCATAATATTAATGAAATTCCAACGCCAGTTGAAGAATCTGGGTTTCCTATATTTAGGACCTTTTAAAATTAGTGATCTAAGGTCCTCATTATGAACTATATTTGCGTCACCTGTGATACAATGACCTTGAGTCAAATGCTGACTGATGTTTTTCATACTTATTGTTTGTCAATTATTTACACACTGAATCGTCTACGTTTTCCTCTCTCCGTTTTTCCAGACATGATAAGGAGCACACGGAGGATGTGATTGGCAGAGGATGCTCACTCCTCCACGACACCTGATCTTACCCCCTGGCGTTTCAGAGGATTGTGGTTGATCTGCCAGATTTGTATTGTTTGGATGGACTTATGAGCTTTAATGCTGTTCGTTATCTCCATATATTTAATTTAAAGCCATAGAAGGCAACCAATGCTTTCCTTGGATTTCTTTAGTTTAGTTTTGAATATCCGTGGTGTACTGCAAGTAAGATATTATACCATTTTACATAAATGTACTGCTGTGGTATTTATGTACTGCCGGCGATTCTGTTAAAAATATGGAATTGGGCATTAATATTCACTTTTGCCGCTAAGCCGTTAAGCTAGGATTCTTCTCATATTTCTTGTATTTAAAAATTAATATAATTTTCATAGAACAAGAAGACAATATCACTGACTGATGGCATCAGTTAGATTAATTTTGACCATTTATATAAAAGGCAAGGTCAGGTCAAGGTCATAACCTTTTCTCTGGACATTAGAAATTCTAGTAAAAGAAATCACTGTTGGGAATCATGTGATGACTTCTGTTTCAAATGATAAAATGTTTTTCTTTTTGCTCATTTAAAGATGCAGAAAAAAGTACACTACCAGAGCTATATATATGTATGTACGTGTAAATACTTTCTGCATTAAGCTCAACCGTTAATTTCCGTAACAACAAACAAGTTAAACATTGTATTCTTTACATTTATGTCTGTATGAATAATCAAATAAACTATAGGTTTCCGCATGTTTATTAAGTATTGTACATGTATCACTGATATGTACGTCATTCCGCTAGTATTTTTCATTGATGGAAAAACCAATGCTTAAGAAATCTACATGTATTAGTAAATGTATTTATTGTTTATCATTGAGTATAGAGGCCCGTGGCTTACAGTTACACGTACATACATTTATAATTACACAATACAAGTGTTCTAGCAATGACAGATAATTCAAAAATATGTGCAATATACAATGTTTATGTTAAGCATATGGTTAAAAGAAATTGAAAACAAATGTGAAATTTAACCAAAATATGATTAATCTCTAATCGTTATTAAACGAATTTATTAGTGTTTTCTTTTGTACTTATGGCTTGAAATAAATATTGACAAAGCTTCTGAGTTTGTTTTGGTACAGATGGCGTGCTTAGTGCCGTAAAAGTATTGATGAACAATCGTGGTTTTCTTTTAAAATAGAAGATAAAGAGGCATGTATTCAGCATCTAATTTCTTTTCGCTTCACCTATCGCAAATACCTCTTTCATGCAGGTTTTTGTCATATTGTTCACTGGAGTATGAACGGATGTAAATGTTATCATTTGTTGATTATTCTGCTGATGAGGCTGATCTGTTATGAAATCAACACAAAGTTTTGAATTCTTCCTCTTCTTTGCTGGTAAGGTAAAAAAAAATTGCCAGAACAATTGAGATCCTTCGAACTATGCATTTAAGCAATATGTGTTGATGAAATTTTCTACATATATCATATGGCACGTGAGTTGTCATACTTTAATGTACAAGTCTAACACAAGCACAATACGCTGTGTTGTTGACATTTTGTTGGTGGTGGATACGTCACGGCAGAGATCCTGAACAAGCCACATCCATATAACAATCCCAGAATGCCTTCCTTTCGGCAGCAACCACCCCTGCCCGTACACATATACGAGGGGGTACCGCGGTTACGTTATCCATTGCCTGTCCGCTTCCTTGATTAGAATACGCTGGAGTGTACCTCCGATAACACACCGTATCTTCTGCAAAATGAAAGTTCTGCTTATTTGGTAACCGTTGTCAGAGTAGTATACATGTACCCACAATCTAAATTGTTTTTCAAATACTTTACTCACCAACTGTATGAAGAAATTATTTTTTGTGTACCACTACATGGGTAAAACGAACTTAGTACATACTAGAAACAGGTGAACTAAGTTTAGCTAGGTACATAATAGAGATTTACTCTGAACTTGGATTTGAATTCAGAAATGATCATGTGAATTTGGCATAAATGTGAACGTCATAAACGAGCACTCTGTTACTAGACTGCTCATCAACTCAATACATATTTGATAAGGTACAACATACTTTATTTGAACAAACCCTCTGCAAAAGTGATCGTTATAGTGGTCCCACCCTTCCCCACAGGTCATGGATTGATTGAACAAAATTGAATATATAACTACTTGAGGATGCTGCTATTAAAATATAATATTATATTTGATGATTCCTTTGCTGGTCATGAGATTTTTTAAAGAGGTTTTCTTTTTGAATTCCTTTGTAAAACTGGCCCCGCCCTATCCCAGGGGGTTGTGGTTTGGTTCCACTTTACCGGCGGGGATTATGGTTCGATCAAATTTAAATCTACCCTGTATTGTGAGGTTTTCAGCTCTTTTGGGGACAGCGTTTTCAAAAAGAAAAAAATGAGCAAGCCATAGAAGAAGCATCTAAATTTTGGTCAGTTCGTTTAATTATCTATAAATATAACTTTAGAAAGAGGGAAAGACCATTCTTAATGTGAAGAAATTTTAATTCTCTTCAACTTAGGAATCCTTGTAGCGTGTTTGGTAAAATTCTTTTCTATCGTCAACTTCCCTTACTTATGCAGCATTATACCTTCATCACCTGCATACGGCGTTTATATATCTCAGGTGATTCGATACGCAAGAGCATGCTTTACGTATGAACAATTTCTAAAACGAGGTGAATTTTAGACAAACAAGTCAACCAAAAAATCTTATTGAAACAAGAATATGAGCATTCTCGTTTAAATTCAACATTTCGTAAGTTCTTTGGTCGATACAATGACCTTATCAGCAAATACAATTTATCATTGAGTCAAATGCTGACTGACGTTTTTCATACTAATTGTTAGTCCATTATTCATACACTGAATTGACGACGGATTTTTTCGTTATTTCCTGATCATGACAAGGAGTACATGGCGGGTGTGAGCGATCAGCAGGGGATGCTCACTCCTCCATGGCGCCTAATCCCACCTCTAATGTTTTGGAGGCCTGTGTTTGCTTTGCTCCTATTTTGTATTGTTTAATGGACTTCGATATTGAATACTGTTTCGTTATCTCCATATCCTTCATGTGAATCATTTTATTTGAATTTTTTTCAAAAAAAAAAAATGTAAGCAGAAACATATTTTTATCTAAAAAAAAAAAGAGTTATTCACCCTATTCAATGCCTGAATAGAATTACTCATTGCAGCATTTTTTTACCTCATGCGTCAGTGCCTGAAAAAAAATTACTGTGTTGTTTTTGGCTTAAAATGAGAAATCTCATTTCTTTCCGTTAAAGATATTAATGTCTGTTATTAAACCGTCAATCTATTTTTATTTTCTACTTTGGTCAACTTCAAAATGAACAATTAACATATATAATTTGGAAAAACGTGATCTCTTGAAGAATACCACACCAAGACGAAAAAATACGAATTTTAATCAAGTTTTGATTCATCAGGAATAGATTTAGACAAGACGGAGCATATTTTGTAATTTATTTATCATTCAAACCGCATATATAGTAATGTTAATGCGATATAAGAAAACAGTCACTATTTAAATACATACTGTTTTTTAAAAAGCATTTCTTTCAAGTTGAAATAATAAGTCAGGACGAATTATTAACTGCATGATTTTGAAAACATTAAAAGAGAAAAGATGTTCTTTCTAGAATTTGAATATATAATAAGATTGAGTAAAGATTTTAAATTTATCAGAAATGACTGCAAATTAAATGATTTTTTGATAAATTAAAGTTAATGAAATGGCACTTTTGTCTGCATTTGCGATACATATGTATAAATACACGACACACACATGCACAGTTTTCTCTACGAAAGAGTAATTCCACATCTTCTACATCACACGTACACGTCGCCTTGACACAGTAAACGCCATGTTGTAAAGGCCACCATATTCTGTTTGATTTTTAATGAGGAAAATTCTTGAAAATATATATAAATGATGTCTCCTCTGACTATAAACAGCATTAATAACAATGCCACTTCTATCCTGTCTTTACACATTAGGGAATCCGGAACAGGCGTGGTCTTTGTAACATTCCCAGAATGCAGCTTGCTTGATTTTAACGATTTTTGAATCCTTGCACTGCCTTGGAGGTTTGAAGAACAGTTTTTTGCCTCCCTCTACATATTTTGGATCCCCGGGATAGATAGCGTTGTAATCCTGGTCACAAGTGAATCCTGAAAATACGACGTGCATGAGTTACTAGCATTATTAAAATTCGACCATAAGAATCTAACTTGTTCACAGACAATTGTCAGTAGAACACAGTTTGTAATAGATTTAATGTAGGAACATGAACATGTATGTTAATATATGTATAGAACAGACATAGAAAAAATGTAGTTTTAAATACAGGCATTAGACAATGTACATGTATGTGGAATATATAGACATTTGCATTCACAAACATAATTTTAATCTCTCTTTGAAATGTTCCAATTATAAAATTTTCATAGTTTTGACCTTTTTTGCATATTTCTTATCATATATCAAAATATTTGAAAACACAAAAATGGAAATATGTTTGTGCTATTTATACATATACATGTAAGTTATGATTGAAATACAAGTACAAGCATTTAATTAGCCACCCCGAGTGGAACCTTTCCATTTTACATGCAGCACAAGTAAAGCATAAAAAGTTTATATTTACATTTCTCATTGAACTCTTAAAATTACTAAGTATCTTCCTTCTACATGTCACTGTTACACCATGAATTGGCAGATATGAATGTTGGATTTAATTTTAAAGTTTGAATGACGAAAGATAGAAGATAACTTTTCAGCTTTCACTCAAAATGAATGAGAAAGGGATATGATCCTATGTGGGGATATGACTCCGTAACTGATTTGATTGTCATCAATGATTTGTAAAAAAAAAAAAATAATAAATAATTAGATAAATTAACTTTCTCCAATCCCACCCCGTTGTGGTAAACTAAATTTTGCATAGTGTAGAAAACTAAATTTTGCCTCACGAAATTCATTTTTTGCCCTAAGTAGTACACAGAATTTTTACCTCTATGATAATTTTAACTCAAGTAGTATACGAAATGTTGCCATACCAGGTTTGTTTAAAGCAAAATTTAATCAGATTTCTTATTTATCTCTCTATTTTCTAACAGCCACTTACAAAGAGACAGAAGGAATATCGATTTCCATAAGTGTCCTCTCAATAATAACAAAATTTCCTTCGAAATTGGTAACTTAAACCTTCAACTTTATTGAAAATAATCTTACCTTATATGTAACATATCTTCAAATGAAATAGAACTGTCGTCGCTAGCAATGCCTTGTGCCACAAGCTGAAGCTGGTATATAATATTGAACAGGAGGCGATACCATCACCAAAAAGCGAATTGTGAAAAGCAGTCTGAACATCTCTTAGCGAATAATGATTTATACATACTTGCTTTAATTTTATTGTATTTGCTCTTAAGCTCAGAAACTATTTTATTCATACTTAGAAATAGTTATTACTTAGCTCGCCAGAGTTAAAACTCTCTCTCTCTCTCTCTCTCTCTCTCTGAATATGAGCTTAATAAGCCATACAACTGTGTGCACATTCATGACATGTATGCATTAAAACTAAAATATTATGGCAAACGGACATCAAAACACGTTTAATTAATAGAATGAAGTCAAAGACATCGATGAAAAATGTTTTTAAACAGTGCAATGATACAACAGACATGTGTTTAGAAAATAGTACATGTACATTGATCAAACTTGTGATGAGCAATAAATGTCAAAATAACATCGCCAAAATGCTTTCCTTTCAGCTTTCACGATTTCATCTCGAACACACTTCGCCTGCGGAGGCGGAAGTTTGACGTCATTCATATTCAGTGACGTGTTTTTAGCCAACATTTCGCCAACTTCATAATCAGGAAGATATCGTTTGTAACAAGTATTTCCTACAGAGACAATTCTTTTAATTGGCATACTAGTATTTAATCGATGCACAATTATGTTTGTTAAAAAAAGAAGTTATTAGTAAAGTGAACATAAAACATAAGCACTGTCAAAAGGCATACATTATAGTCAATAATGCACGTAACGTTAAAACATTATGATTATACATTAACTTTTACGAGAAAAAGAGAAATGAAACAAAAGATAAGAGGTGGAGACTTAAGTTTGATGTGACATTTTCGTATGATAACACAAAATGACTTTGTTTACTTACCTAAAGAGCACGGACAAAGATCGTCACATCGATCTCCAAGACCTGGGGTGCGGACCCAACATTTTCCAGCAGCTGTAATCAATATATTTAGGAAATCAACAAAGGTTTCACAATAAAATTAAATTAGTATATTATTGAAAAAGTTTGTCTATCATGACTCATATAAATATGCTTCACAACTGCAAACATTTTAACTCGACGCGTATTGGGCATATGCAAATATAATTTATTTTCTGAGTCTAAGCTTATCGTTTGATGAATTTAAGAAAATAATTCAAGTGAAATAAAATTGGATATAGACTTACTTTGATATGGATTTAAACTGTTGGGACCATATGTGGCCATATCCAGAAGCTGTCTATCAGGTCCGTAACAACATCCCACCTTACATTCCTGTGTGGTGTAGCAGAGGGTTCCCTCTCCCATCACGGTGGAGGAAACGGGGGGAGCAGGTGTGGTTACAACAGGAGCTGGACAAAAGAGGAAGAGCAAAGGTTAAAATATAAACTTTGGCCGCATCCAGAAAGTATAAAGAATATTTCACATCAAGGACACAAAATTTTTTTTTTCTCAAATTCTTAAACTAAGTTGATATATTAAAAAGAATTCGAATAAAATGTATATACAACAAGAAGATAAATACAATAAAATAAAGCTCAGTAGATACTATAGATAGTGTCTTACAAATAAAGAAGTGCAGGATATTTTATGCTGGTTAAAAAACACGTGACAGTTTCTTATGAATATCATGATTTTGCTACATTATTTCATTACTCAGTTTTATAAATTTACAATCTCTTTTTATCTGATAGATAGACATTGTTCAATTTTCATCATTTCAAATGAACAAAGTAACATAAGTACATGTAAGTGGGTAAGTTTCCCTGTCTTCCAAATTTTACCATTATATTTCTCTAGAGTGATAATCAACGAACCAGAGGCCTGTTCAGCAGAGCGAACGTTCGATAGCGCTCGCCAAAATTCCTTATACCTCCATTAGTAATTTTGGCGAGCGCTCGCGAACGAACGTTTGCTCTGCTGAACAGGCCTCTGGTAGTGCATACAAGTAATACATATAATTATTAGAAAGAACAAAATACAGTTGCCGTATACGTAAATGAACTGAAAAAAAAATTCTGATAGAAATAAATGTGCGTGAATATAGGTGATAAAAGAGGTAGCAGGTAGGATATAAGTGCAGAGAAGTGAAAATTAAGCCAAGTGTGCAAACAGACCAGTCAAAGTTAGTTTCTCTCGTATTATTTCAAAAGATTGTATTTAGTAAGTAATATATGTTTATTTGTTAACAGTCGGTTAGCCGCCGTGTCCATTTCTTTAATACAATAAAGCTTTGTGCGTATTTAACCTGGGGTAGGAGGTACGTATGCGGGTGTGGTGGGCTGGTACATCATAGCAGCAGTGGTCCAGGGCACTTGAGGAGCAGGGGTTGCAATAGGATCGGGTCTACCGGCAAAAATAGGCTTAACAGGGGCAGCAGGTACATTTGGAACGTTAAGCTGAAGACCGCCTTGTTGTCCTGGTTTCCCAACAAAAGGCTGTCTTTGTTGAACCTGTGGCTGCTGATAAGGTGGCGGTTGTTGTTGTTGTTGTTGTTGTTGTTGAACACCTACACCTGGTTGCTGGGGTTGATAAACTTGCTGTTGTTGTTGTTGACCAGGTTGTTGATTTTGTAGATAATCAGCAAATGAAGCGCTTGATTGAGTAGTTGTTCCTAATTGTAATGTTTCGGGAAGACCACCGGGCATTTGTTGATTACCCTGTGATTGTTGTGGTGGGTAGGGCCCTTAAATTTTTCAAATTAATGGAATATCATTTTGAAATTTGTTTTCATTAAAGTGTCAAAGTATGTTTTTAAATATATAAAACAAAATGTATGTATTACATGTATACATTTTCAAAACGCTTATAATACTTGTTTTATTTTTGAGTTCTAAAATAAATCTTACCTGGTTGTTGCCACTGACTTTGCATTTGTTGTTGTTGTTGCCATTGATTTTGTGGATCAGGTTGAACTTGCTGGGGTTGTTGTTGTTGTTGCCATTGATTTTGTGGATCAGGCTGTTGTTGTTGTTGTTGATTTTGAGGTGGATACCACTGGTTTTGCTGAGACTGTTGCTGAGGCTGTTGGCTATTCTGTTGGGGAGGCTGGTATTGCTGTTGCTGTTGCTGGGGTCCAGGTCCTTGATACCACTGCTGCTGTTGCTGTGGTTGCTGGGGCTGAACCTGGGGTTCTTGTTGTTGAGGTGGCCACTGTTGTTGTTGCTGCTGCTGCTGCTGCTGACTTTGTTGACCAAGTGAATTTACTTGAGGTTGATTATTTTGTGGGGGCTGATACCACTGGTTTGACTGTTGTTGTTGTTGTGGGGATGGTTGTGGGCCTTGATTCGGTTGTTGATATTGGGGCTCTTGATTTTGAGCAGATCCTTGATTCCAGCCTTGTTGTTGAACTGGAGGTTGCTGCTGTTGAGGTGGTTGATAACCTTGTTGCGATGTTTGCTGATTATTCCACTGCTGTTGAGCTGGTTCTGGTTGAGTTCCTTGCTGGGATGTTTGCTGATTGTTCCATTGTGGTTGTGTCTGTTGTGGCCAGCCTTGCTGTCCCTGTTGTTGAGATTGTGGTTGTTGGTATACTTGTTGTGATTCTGTTGGTTGTGGTTGATATTGTGGCTGTGGTTCTTGTTGTTGTTGATAGGGTGATTGTGCTACTGGCTGCTGCTGCTGCTGTTGCTGCTGATATTGTTGTTGTGGGTCGGGTTGTTGTTGCTGCCCCTGCTGTCGCTGATAAGGCCAGCTTCCTTGTTGTTGTTGTTGTTGTTGCTGTTGTTGTTGACTTGAACCAAATGTTTGTGGATATTGCACGTTACTAGACGGCTGCTGATTTGGATACTGTTGTTGTGGTTGTTGGTTTTGTTGCTGTTGTTGTGTTCGATCTGGTCCAAATGCAAAGGGTTGACTCTACAGAAAACCAAGAAATAATTCAAAATCACATGAAATGCCAAATAGTTCTAATTATTTGTCAAAAAAAGCCAATATTGAGAGAAATTATTAAGATGTCGTGTTTTTTAAATGTGTATTGTTCGGTTTAATGTGTTTTATCCTTTCATGTCCAAGAACATGTGCCTGTTCTCATTTCTTATGATGAAGAATTCTATATTTTTATGACTCGTTACCTGTGACTGACTTAGTTTGGTCTGGGAGGTTTGCTGGACGGTTTGGGGGATCTGTACTGTTTGTGGTCTCTTCACCGTCTGGGGCCGCTGTATTGTTTGTGGTATCTGAACCGTTTTCTGTGTGCCTCCTCTACCTGCCGTTCTCTTCCATGTGCTTGACGGTTTAAAAGAAAAAGTCCTTTTCCCTCCACCGGCTGTAAATGTTTGCTGAAAAACATAAGGAATATAAATAATGATACATGTATATGATATTCTGCCTTCGAGGAAAGAGATATGAACATTGTTTTAATTTCCTGATGTGAAATTTAAAGAAGAAAGAAAATTGATAAGTGATTCCTACACTTTGTGTTTCTGTTACATCAGGTTTATAGCAACAGATGAACAAATAAAACTTAACTATGTATACACCAAACATTTCTGTATTTTGTAGGATATAAACAACTTTTCTCATGAGCCACATTTAGAATCATTAACCAAACATTTCTGTATTTTGTAACGTATACATTATTTTTCTCATAAGTCACATTTAAAATTTTTAACCAAACATTTCTGTATTTTGTAACATAAACATAATTTTTTCATAAGTCACATTTTAAAATTTTAATTCCAATTCTGCATATCCGTTGGATTGAATCGCCGTGGATATAAAAAAGGACAAAGTATTTTTTATTACTTATGCCATCATGATTTATACCACGCATTATGCTAAGAAAATATGCAAAACATACATAGATTATTACCCACAAAAAATAATATCATCATTCAACAAGTAATGTAATAATGTATTGTGGCAATTTCGACAGGCATATCAACTACTTCAGAAAATGGTTTCATTATCGAATAATTATAATAAATTTCAGTTCAAATCATGATGACAACCGAATGAAATTCTATTTCAACAAACTGCTAATGATGATCGCTCATTCATGGGTCATAGTGTTCACAAACTTGTCGTGTGTATGATGGACATTTTTGGATACTCCCTTATACATAGAATTTTTTTTACTAATAATTTATCAAATATGAAAAATTAAAGAATTTGCGAGAGAGAGAGAGAGAGAGAGATCAAAACAACAACCATGTCTAAACAATACATGTGTGACTGAATAAAAAAGGTAAAGATAGAATAACACATATTTTGATCGAATTTTTTTTTTTAATGATGAAAGAAAAAAAATCCGAAATCTTATTTACAGCTATTTAAAGAATACTCATCTTTACAAATTACATGTTTAAACTACTAGCAATTCATTTTTGAGACGTGCACAGTGCTTTGCACGGACAACTCAAAGCGGATTCGTAGACAATTCGTATCCTGTCTTTGACAACAGCTTTCAATTTGATTAATATATGTAGACACTCTCTAAATGCAATTTACATACGACTTTGCAAATGGGCACGTTATATATGCAAACTAACCATGCACGTTACACGAGCGATTTTATGCGTTTTGTTTGTCAACAGTGGCGTTACAGTCACTATATATACGTGCTTTAAATTAGCAATTTAAGTAACGTTAGAATTTTTTATATAAACAGGGAACATGTCGACTTATCAAAGATAAATAAAATCCACCTATTTTGATAATTGTTTCAATTGTTTCAATTTGTCACTGTACATTGAACAACACACAGCTCTTAACAAAATATTTATACTAGTATGTATCAATTCTTTAAAACAATTAACATCTGACATTATCAATTAAAAATTAAATTATTAACTTTTTTCCTGAAATTTTCTTAGACACGAAAACCATCTTTAAATGTCATAGGTTATGTGTTAATTTTTGATGACAGATTGATTTAATGATACATCTTTCATGGGAGTATCATACTAATTGAATCTGTGTCTTTATTTATGACGGTCACAGTGAAAGATCTGTCACTTTATGACATTAAACCAATCATTAATAGATTGAGTTATTTATTTCTTCACATAAATCTCAGGACAAAAGATTTATTTTCATTTAGATACTGCTTAATTGTTAAAAATGGTACAATGATAATCTAACAAAGCAGATAAACATTTGTAACAATATTGAATTTGTATTGTTTTGTGAGAAATTAAATCTAAAAAGTTTGAAATGCCAGAAACTGACTCAAAATCATAGTTTTCTACATCATGTGTTTAATGACAGATGATAAAAAAATTATGCCTGAAATGGTAATATTCTTGGGACTATTTTTGGTGTAAATGATGCAACTAATAAATTTCCAAATTCCAAAAAAATTGCAAACCTTCTGTATCATGTTCAAATTCTACTTTTCTGCAACCACCTTTATCTTTCTTTACATTTTTTGTTACTTATAAACCAAATATTTTGAATCTTTTAATTAAAAAAGTATTCGGTTTTCATTTTTCATTTTCAGTTTTCATTCTACTCATTTAAACATTACTTCATAGTATTTATTTTCATATTTTTTGACAAAAGTTTGTTTGTATCATAAACAGGTCCTTTAACAGGATTGTTAAGGAAGAATAGGAATATATCCTGAGAATGAGTTTAAAGTCTTTTATTTTCATGGGCAAAAATACAGATGTACCTCAGAAAAAATAAACGGGGTGGTTCATATATAATGAAACATATGGAGATAACGAACAGTATTCCAGATCAAAAATCCGTAAAACAATAAAAAATAGGAGCAGAAAAAACACGGACCTCCAAAACGTCTGAGGTGGGATCAGGTGCCATGGAGGAGTGAGCATCCCCTGCAAACCCGGCCACACCCGCCGTGTGCTCCCTGACTTGATCGGGAAACAACGGAAAAATCCGTCGTCAATTCAGTGTATAAACAATGGACTAACAATTATTATGGAAAACGTCAGTCAGCATTTGACTGAATGATAAATTGTATTTGTTGACAAGGTTATTGTATCTACTATAGACTTTAAACGAGACTGCTGATATTCTTGTTTCATTGACTTGTTTGTCCATAATTCACCTCGTTGTAGAGCATGCTGTTGCGTATCTAATCAACTGAGAGATATGTAAACTACGTATGCAGGTGATGAAGGTATATTGCTGCATAAGTAAAAGGAAGTTGACGATTAAATAATAATTATATGTGAGTAAAGGTCAGTGATTTTCCTCCGAGGAGATGGACCATTTTATAAAGACTAATTTGCATAATGTTTGATGTGATTTAAATTGATTTTCAAAAAAAGCAAGACTTATTAAAATTAACGATAAAAAGTTGCCAAATTTGATTGATCAATTGTTCGACAGGTTGAAACTCGGATAACAATATTATTTGTTCTTTTGGGGGTCAATAAAGGATTTGATGTAAAGGGCGTCAGGATGCAGGGATAAAACCAACGGAAAACTCTGTTTTTATTTTCAAAAGTTTGAGATGATCGCAGAACTCCTCGCTGTTTTATTGTTTCTTTAAAGAGAAATGGCCGTCTGAATTAATTTATATTACATGTATGCTTGTAATTAAGACTTGTTTTATTGTACAAATTTAATGAAATTTTAGACGGTATGTACATGTAATACTTTTTATATTCATAAGTATATCAAACACTCTTTCACTTCTTTTGTAATTTATTTAAATATCTATTTTATTTTTATACTCATCACA
This sequence comes from Saccostrea glomerata, assembly GCA_003671525.1. NCBI lineage: Eukaryota > Metazoa > Mollusca > Bivalvia > Ostreida > Ostreidae > Saccostrea > Saccostrea glomerata. The sequence goes on from PRKT01000073.1 coordinate 1,041,360, forward strand.
CTAAAAGAATGCTTCATTGAACGTCATATCAATTTCAAAAAGAGAATCAACTACACAAAAAGACGAAGAAAAAAATTATGTTTACTGAGCTTTCATTTATATATAAATCAATCATGGATAATTCTACGTAAGTTATTCATTAGGGATATCATAAAAAGCTATTTCATAATTGTTCATCACGATTCCCGACATTATAATTAATTTCAGTTTGACAGTCTTAAAATTACGTACATGAAATGCATTAATTTAGTGCCTGTCTACTAGATAAACGAAGCCTATGTTTCTTCACGCGCTGCTATTTTTCATCGTTTTAATTATGGAAATATATTATTCACAATACACCTTTCAAACCACGGAGTCTTGTATCAAGTAGACACTTCGGTGCAAAGGGATTGATATAGAATAAAGTTCAATAAAGGAATTATTGAAGTCTATATTTCATGTAAAATAAATATTCAGTTGTACAGAGGGTCAATTTACTGTGACAAATAGAGAAATTGTGGTCACACACATCGACTTACGAGAACATTTCCGTGTACGACAAGGTAGCAAGCATTAAAGGCGAGATGTTTACTTGTCATAATAAGAAAAGCATTTCCATATAAATATAATTATTTATCGTAAATGAAGTTTACGCATTAATGGCATTTCACATTGGAGTAATTATTCATAAATTTTCTCAACCAAAATTGAAAATAATTATTCAAAATATCATAAGTCCTGGAAAATTTTGCTTATATGAAACAGCATTTCAGTATTTTTGATTTTTTTTTTGAAAAATTCCTCCATACTTACCAAATGGATTTTGAACATATATAGCAGTAGTATAGGGAATAAAATATCATAAAGAAAAGGTAAAAGAAATTATCAGAATCCATTTCCAAACTCCGATCAAATCCACATATAATCCAAAATCCACATGAAATGATTCATATAAAATATAGTTTTACCAAATCCATATTCAACGAATAACAATATCTACCATTAATATTTACCCCATAGACAGAAGAAAGACAAACGTTCATCGAAAGTAAAAGAGTCACAGAAAGTCTTAAAATCCTGCGGCGCTCCATGGTCGTGTGTCCTTCTGTTGGCTCTTATCCCCGTATACTAATCCAACCAAACAAGACAATTACCTGTACACTTTTAAGCGTGAGTGGAATGGTAAGAAGATGAAATTGTTAATTTCTGGCAGATCACGTGACTGCAATATGACAAGATCATTTATGAACATTACACATTGTAATATTATCGTCAGTGCTTAAAACTTTATGGAAATGCAAATAAGATTGGTTTTACATGATTGGAGACTTTTGTAAGTCTTTAAAAATTGTTTTTGAATTATAAATTAGATCTAACTTGACAATAATATTTCTTTACAAATATATATGTCATAACATGTGAAAAACAACACACCAATATTATAAGGGCGTAAACATCTTGACATTAAAATAGCACGAATTAAAATAGTTTGTTCACCTCAGCATAGTTTGTTTCATATTTATTCGACCCAGTGATGCCCGTGCCTGCAAATTTGTAATAATGAAAAGAATTTTAAATCCGAATTTATAATTGAAGTAATGCAAAGTATATGAAACAGTATACTTTACAAATATTAAACAAACATAGTTACAAACAAGAATTATGCAATGATTGATACATATTCATTGGCCTATATTTCTGTTGCAAATGATGCAAATATTACATTTCTAAAATACTAATTAAGAAATTGTAGATCTTCCCTGATGTTCAAACTTCTACTTTTCTGCAACCATCCTTATTAATTTAAACAAAAAGATGAATTTATTCACTTAAATATTCACTCACCAATATTGTGAAACTTTTGAAATGAAAAATAAAAACCTACATGTACATATGTACGTGGTGAAATATTTTTTTTTCCATTTTACTCATTAATTCATGACTGTTATCTTAAATTGTTCTACAAAAGATTGTATAATCCATGTAATCTGTACTTAAATTTCGATCTGATAATAAAATTGAAACTCAAGATCAGTGTTTTTTATTGAAATATCCTTTGAATTGCTTTTTTCAAGAGACTATTGCAAAGGAAAGAACATTTATCACCATTTTCAGAAATCCTCACATAATTAAATGAACTGGTAAAAATCTTAAAACAGATTCAAAAAATGATTAGATAAAAGTAAATTGTTTAGATAGCATGTAGATAGGCAAGGCCTGCTATCATCAAACACGCTGAAGCTTTGCAATTGGTCTCAAAAGTATATTTTCCTTATTGACAAATTATAAATATTATGGAATATTGAAACCTTTTGAAAGTATTCACTTATTAACAATATACAAGGTTATTTTAAATATTTGTTTTCAATCTGTTTAAACATGACTATAGAATTGAATTGTAAGAAGACAAATTCAAATTAAAAAGTTATTCACGGTATAAATTAATTAAAACAGAAAACAGGAAATGTCGTGTCTGGATGTGTCTAAAACTTCATTGAGTTGGTACATCAACTTTTGATAGATAGGACCAAAACAATTAGTTTTAAAAATACTTTTACATATACATTACCGGACCGAAAGGATTTTGAACTGAACTGAATTTTCCAATTAAAATAACTTTGATATATTTGTCAATGGAATTAAGCATTTTCCATTGGATAGATTTTCTTGAAAAATTTCATTCTTACGAACATTCTAAAGAGAGAAAGCAAAGAAAACAAACCCAAAAAGTATGTAAAAAATCTTTATCTGCCAAAGACAGTAATGCACATAAAAAGCTAGGACACACCGAAACTGCATACAAAACATTACTGGTCCACTTTGAAATATTAAAGGAGTTCAGAAAATTAAGTTTTATTTAAAAACAATACCATAGGTACATGTGAATAATCTTATGAGTGGTATTGAAGTCAATTAAACAATACATGTACAATTTTTGGAGCAGAACAAAAATGGACCTCTAAAACATCAGAGGTGGGGTCAGGTGCCATGGAGATTTGATCATCCCATGCTGACCGGTCACACCCGCCATATGCTCTTTTTCATAACCAGAAAATAACGGAAAAATCCGACGACAATCCAGGGTGTAAATTATGGCTTACAATTTTTATGAAAAAGTCAGTATTTTACTTGAAGGCAGAGATTTTTTACTGTGTGGTAAATTTCAAGTGAGGGAAGGTCTTATTCTGCACATGTGTGAATGCCTTGGGGGCTAGCAGTCTACCTGTAGTCATTTGTCTCCTAATACACAGTGAAATACCCCGGGTCCCAGGATCATGAAACAGACTTAGACTTAAGTCAAATTTTTAATCGCCTTTAAAATGTTTATTAATTATTGAACGAATCTATAATTTTGTAGATAACGACACTTTTGTAAAGCAATATGTCAAACTTGACCTGCGTTTGGGAATTTGAAACAATTTTTAATTAGAAGAAAAAAAGTTGTAAGTGAAGTTTTTCTCAATTATCTGTATTGATTTATTTTCAAATATTTGAAAACACCCCTACCCAATTAAAAAAAATTATTATGATATTATACCATAAATTCAAACATTAAAACAAAGATTATTTTAGATGTTAGCATGGTTAGTGTATGTGTTAATTTGAAAAAAAACAAACAACATAAGACTTAAATCAGTCAGCCATCTGTTAAATGATACATTGTGGATTCCAGTTAATGTTTAACCAAGCCTCTTTCTTTACTCCTTACTAAGATATTAATAGTAATGAAGGAGAAACTTCATGAGTTCTGTGCAACAAAATATTCAAGAAGTGGTGTGAATCAGATGTTGATACCCAAAATTCCAAAGAACTTTTGGACAATTTTAAATGACAAGTTTTTACCAAAATCAACAGCTTAAAAACTCACGACTATTCAACTTTATACACAACCATTCCCCACAATAAATTAAAGTCCAGGCTTTTCGATATCATTGACAGTTGCTTTTTCAATAAAAATGGAACTCGTTAATTTACTTACCTGGTCATTGGTCATTTGCAAGATTATTTTGTTAAAAAACATTCTGATTGTACACACAAGTACTTTGAGGTTGACATCAAAAAGGTGAATGAGTTTCCGATTGACAATATCTATGTCATTTTTGGAGATCATGTCTTCCAACAATCTATTGGATCCCCATGGGTACCAATTGCGCTCCTTTATTAGCAGATCTATTTTTGTATTCATATGAAGCAGAATTTGTGCAAATCTTACATGCGAAAAGAAGAAAACAATTGCTGTGGCCTTCAACTCGATATTTATATATATCGACGACGTACTGTCAATTAACAATGGTATTTTCCATTCTTATGTCGATACGATATATCTTGGTGAGTTTGAGATAAAAGATACCATAGAGTCTGACACATCTGTTTCATACTTGGATATTTTACTTCAAAAAGACATTAATGGTAATCTAACAACCAATCTCTATGATAAACGTGAAGACTTTAACTTTTCTATCGTCAACTTCCCTTACTAATGCAGCAATATACCTTTATCACCTGCAAACGGAGTTTATATATCTCAGTTGATTCGATATGCAAGAGCATGTTCTACGTATGAACAAGTTATAAAACGAGGTAAATTATTGACCAAACAAGTCATTATTTCTTAAGGTATATAATGTACCTTGTTAGCAAATACAATCTTTAGTTGAGTCAAATGCTGACTGACTTTTTCATACCAATTGTTATTCCATTATTTATGCACTGAATTGACGACGGATTTTTCCATTATTTCCCGATCATGACAAGGCGCACACGACACTCCTCCATTGCACGTGGTCCCACCTCTGATGTTTTGGAGGTCCGTGTTTGCTCTGCTCCTATTTTGTATTGTTTTATGGACTTTTGATCTGGAATACTGTTGGTTATCTCCATATATTTCACGAAAAGAGAGCTGTGTTAATTACATTTAATTTAAAAGATAAATAGGTTTTTATTCTTATCTCAATAAGGCTTTGTGATCATGTAATATATTTTTAAAAGATTGCTTGTGAATTCTTCTTTGAATGACATAGGAAAATATAATTGACCCAATATAAAAAAAAAACATTTTAGATATTTTTTAATTTACATGTAGTTGCTTCCCACAGTACTGCTCTTAAATCAATCAATAACATTTCCACTTTTGGTTTACCATTTAGCATTTAAAGCTTTAAAGCTTTAAAGATGTACCTTCATGAACTTGATCGACAGGGCTACCCAGACCAGGTATTTTTTAAGGCGGTGCTCAAAATTTCTGCCTTTAATGATAAAATTGTATTTGATAAGGTCATTGTTTCGACGCCGAAATATGGCTGAAATATTGCCGACTCGGCGTTAAAAAACAATAATCAATCAATCAATCAATCGACTTCAGAACTTACGAAATGATGACATTTAAAGATTTTTGCTGATATTCTTGTTTCATCAACTTGTTTCTCAAAAATTTACCTCGTTTCAGTAATTGCACATACGTAGAGCACGTTGTATTGTAATTATTTTTGAGGTATTTGATATTGAACCGCTTATAAGTCAACTAACAACTTTTTGCCAGATTTGGTTGATAAGTTTAAATCAATGATGTAATGTTTTAACCTGGTTTCAGTCAATATATCTTTTAAAATGACCCGGATATTTAATTATAAATCTTTAAAAAATAAGTAATGCCCACAGAAGATTGAAATAAATCAGTACTAATCAAATACATGTTATTTAACATAATAAAACGGTGTTAAACGATAAACTGCGGGATTGTTCATAAAATACTATCATTGGTCGTTCAGAAAAATACAATCTTTTTATGACTCGTCTACAAGTCGGACACAGTTTTTGACCAAAATGTCACTCCCAAAAACCGACCTATAGGCGAGTTTATGCGATAAAAACCGAGTTGAAGGCCACAGGAACAGCAAGTGTTTTCATCTTTTTCGCGTTTAAGGTTTTGAACAAATTCTGATTTATATGAATACAGGAAACTAAGTCTTCAAACAAACAAGTTTTTGAAATTCAAATGACAATAAGTGTGCCCATTTCATGCTGACCTGTTTATTCCTTTTAAAAAAAAATACAATAAATCACTTGCTGTGGCATTCAACTCGACTTTAGATATATGGACAATGTAATATTAATAAACAATAGTTATGATTACCAAGCTCTATGATAAACATGATGATTAACATTTCAATCCTCAACTTTCCCTACCTAAGCAGAAATATACCCTTATCACCTGCTGTGGGATTTATATCTCTCAGTTGATTCGAAACCCAGAGCATGTTCTAAGTAAGAGCAATTTCTAAAACTGATGAAAGAATAATATGAACAGTCTCGTTTAAGGACAGATGATACACACAAAAAAATGGATGCCTGGATTGGTATATATTTTTTGGCCTAATTTCATTGCAGATAATGCAAATAATAAATTTCTAGAATATAAAGATATTGTAAACCTTCTTTGATGTTCAAAAGTCTGCCAATCTGAAACCATCCTTATTAATCCATACAAATATTTTTAACTTCAAATTCAATTTTTGTGAATATTTAAATGAAAAATTAAAAACTTCGCGGTAAAAGTTATTCATTTTACTCATTTAAACATAACCAAAATTGTTATTTTCAAATTTTTTGACAAAAGTTTGTTTGTATCATTTGCCCTTAATGTTACCCTTCGTTAGTTCTATGGTCGAAACTATGGCCTTGTTTGCAAATACAATATATAATTAAATCAAAAGCTGAATGCCGATTTTCATACAAATTGTTAGACGACCATTATTTGTACACCGAATTGCTCAAGGATTTTCCCGTTATTTGCCTATCATGACAAGGAAAATATTTGGATATTGTACTGACCATAGACAATAACGTTCAGATATCAAACTATCGCACTAATTGTACGATGATTTCATTTTTCCATTGTCAACGTTCCTTATTTATGTAGTAAATACTTTAGATCGTGTTATCATCTCCCAACTTATTTGATACTCAAGAGCATGCTCCGAGTACAATCAGTTTCTTAGGCAAATGCTGCTAGTTACAGATAAGTTGATGTAATAGAAACGGGGAAATCTGTTTAGTTGATATAACAGAAACGGAGAAATCCGTATACAATTCATTGTATAAATAAAAGCATAATAATAAGTATAATAACTTCAGTCAGTTTTTGATCAATTCATTGTAATTGCTGAGAAGGTGATTGTATCGACTGAGAAATAATGAAATTATGACTTTAAACGGGACAGTGCTGATTTTCATGCTTCATCAACTTAGAATAGAAGAAAGGAAGCTCTAGGAACTCTCACAACAAAGTACGATTTCTTATTTATCTCTGACTCATTTTGATCGGTAAATTACATTCTGTAATGATTTGAATTCATGCTGATATATTTCACATAAGTGAGTTCTGTTTTAAATCTGTTATTTTTTTTTTTTTTTTTTTGCGCACGAGGGGATAAAAACAATTTAATTCTGAAACACTTATGAAATTAACTGTAGGTAGATAAGATCGTACTTAGACAACCTATGGTCCCTTCCAAACATGGCCAGTGCCAATATTTTAATCAAGTAGAAGATATTAATAGTATACATGATATAGATAAGGACTACTTTTCATTTTAAGTTGTAACGATCGGATAACGAGGTAAATATGGTCAAAATTTTCAATATTCTTATTATGCAAGTAAAGAAACATTTCGTACAAAATGTATTAAATGTTATTTATTCTATCTTATATTGAGATATTCTAGTAATTTGTTTTATAACAATGTACTATAATTTTTCAAATTTTTTTGTGAAAAAATTAATAAAAGAGCAACAACAAATAAAAAAAAAACATTTTAGTTAAGGTGTCATGGATGCGGAAGAATTTCGTAAATATGGGCGAAAAATGGTAGACTATATTGCGGATTACCTGGAAAATATCCGAGATCGTGATGTAGTACACAAAGTTACCCCAGGTTACCTAAAGAAGCTACTGCCAAGCGAGGCTCCAGAGAACCCGGAGGACTTTGAAGAAGTGTTCAAAGATATCGAAAAGTTTATAATGCCGGGGGTAAGTGCTTATAATTGTGGTCTTTTTTCAAAATAAGCTTACTTTTTTTTAAATTTTTTTTTTACCAATTCAAATAATACTTGTACATTTAAAGAACATGTTTATTTTTCTTTTATTACTACAATGTATATGTAGTAGCCCATATGTATAAATATTTTTTTTTATTTTGGCAATTTTACAAAATGTTGCATTAGGAGAGGCTTATCTAAGTTTCTGAACTTTTGTTCAATTCAATGCTTATAACTTCACCATCATCCCTTTCATGTCTTCTGGTGTCTTTTGAAGATATCTTGAAAATACATATTGATGTATTCTGTTGCATTACTGAACGTGGAATTTATTTAAGTAAAATAAATAATTTAAATAAAATGAATGAAGTTCAAAAGCTAACTTCCATTTTTTTCTTGCATTTGTGTGTTCAACGATTGGGGGTCTTAATATTTTTATTGACACATGATGCAAATATAAAACTAATGATTGCATGGATTGGTATACAATTTTCTTTGGTTTTAATGATACGAAATATCAAATTTCTAAAATATTAGGAAATTGTAAACTTTCTCCATGTGTACACCCTTTTTAAAAAAATAATTTTCACCGCCCTTATAGATCTATGTTGTATATTTTTAACACCTAGACAAAACGTATTGGGGAACTCTGAAAAATATCATATTTGAAGTGACTAAAATTATTCACTTTACTTACAATATTACAAACTAATTACATAAAACAGAATTAAAAATTAAAATGAAAAGCAATATCCTGAAAAAGATTGTTTTAGTTGCATGGTCATGTATATTTACGAAAATGTCTACACATGCAATGAAAAATAACTTTAAATCTTTACAAGTACTGATAGTAATTCCATTTACTATGAATAAACCGTTTATTTTTTAGCATTTCTGAATCGCAAAACCATATTTATGAATATGTTTTGTTTGCCAGAGAAGAAAATACATGCTTAGATTTATCATTATATTAAATATTGTTGGGAAAATATACGATACAATTTATCTCAGATAAGTGCATATAAAAACATCAAGTATGAATTTAATAAATTTTATTGTGGCGATAATTGGGCACGGCTGTTTATACAGAGACACAAATTATGAAAAGCTATTGGTGTCTCTGGCAACACAACAAAGCAAATATTACATATTACATATACAAACTCAGGTTCAAAGTTCAAAGGTCAAAGTTCACAAACACCATATGAGAAAGTGGTAAAAGCCTTGACCCTGGGAGTCGCAGAGGTCAAGCACTTATTTATGTATATCTAAATCCAAAGTTTACTTTTCAACTTTCATGAGTTACATGACTGCATATAAGGATAGTTACTTAGTGCCGCTCGTTTACGCACATTTCAGCTGGAAAGAAACAGACAGCCGTACCAGATTCTATTAATCCACATTATTGTTTAATGTTTGTGGTTAGAGGAAAGTAATCGGCTCCTGGAAATGGTACATGACTTGCTCTAGGAATGAAACACTTCCAAATAAATGGTTGTTCCTCACATCACTTTCACATTAAATGTCTTCAAAGTCCAGAATGCTGCGAGTCCATAGAGATACTTGTGGTTCAATCCCCTTGACTGTTCCCTAAGGTCCTGGTTTCATCTCGCAAGTCCTGTCATGTTGAGCTTGATATTCACTAAAAGTCTTTGTCTGAAAGCATTAAAAAGAACCAGAAAAGCAGTATCTATTCTAAATGGGTGAGGTGGGTGGGTGTATCAAATTTATAATACACAATAACAAGCTGGAAAATTTTTACCGACCCAAGATGATGCTGGAATATTGAAAAAGGAAGTTGCAACCAAAGCGCCCTCAGGTGTTTTTATTAAAAGGGGGAATAATCAACTAATAATTGGCGATTATTAAAGACGTCAAATGTTTTCTGGCGTCATGTCTTATTTATTTTCTTGTCTTTCACTATATTGATAACAATTTGTTGTCTCTGAGAACATTTTCGATCATTGATAACCCCTTTTATTCTATGTGTTATCAACAGGATAAGATTCTTATCTATGTTGGTTTAAGCTTTCATATCAATATATGGAAGCAAACTTATAAACCAAATATGTTTTTCTATACATATTTACTAATGACCTTAACTGCTTACATATGCAAAAATATCGCACCATTTTTATTTTTACTTAATTTACGAATTTCTTGTGTATATGCAGTTCTGAAAAAGTTAATTCCTTTTAGTGTCATAATGTGAAAATTTTGATTAATATAGTCATGATTTTTTCCCCGTTTTAATCCCTGTAATAACATTATACATACTAGTATATATATCTCACGATTACTTGCTGCGCACTAGCATGTTATCTAATATAAAATGCTTTCCTCACTTATGGAAAACAAGACTAATTAACATTTTTAAATTGTGAATTCAGCCATCCAATGTTGAAAAGGAACTAAGATTTATGAAACTGCAATATCAGATCTGGAGCCTTCTTTTTTAACCTTTCTCGAGATACTAGTAATGGTTTATGAAAAGTCTTAATTCTGCGATAGTGTCAACCTCTGCATTGGTTTCTGAGTCATCATTCAAACTTCATAAAAATATTATCAGAGTCGTACTCTACTATCATTACAATTGGAAGATTTCCTTAATCCAATTAAAAATTTTGCCACGTTTATTTAGAAATAAGAAAGAAAATCTTAATTAGGATTTATATTGATGTAGTGGGCATGGAACACATAAATTAAGTTTCTGAAAATAAAGACATCATTAGTTAATTAATAATGTTGTTAAAATAAACATCTATCAAACACTTTTACACGTAAGATACTTTATTTTATATTTTTCTACATATGTACGAGAAAGCCGTTTCCTTCCTTTCTTTAAAAAAACTAAACAATGAACATACAATTTCAAAATTGAAATTAATATAATTTCTATAGAAACCTGTTACACAAATACATGTACATGTGTTTTATCAACTTAAGTTATGGTGCCCCTGACAACTTCTGTAAACTTAAAACCTCTTTAGAAAAGAAAAATATGTATGACAACATTCTAGCAAACAATCAATTAGTCTCTCAAACACAGAACATAAAAATACTCAGAAATTTTCTCTGCAATGTATTTTCTAGGTAACTCACTGGCACAGTCCGTATTTTCATGGTTATTTTGCTGCAGGAAACACGTATCCATCCATATTAGGGGACATGCTTTCAGACGCTATTGGTTGCATAGGATTTTCATGGGTAATATCACTTCTTGGAAATTCTATGAATTCTTTCATGCATTTCCTTTAAGACAAAAAATTTTGCATATATAGCCTTGAGTCAATCTTTCTAAATATTATACTTTCATGTAAATTACTTGAATCTGATTCGTCGAGAAACATTTGTTAAAAAACACTATTACCCGTTGAATAATGAAGCCACGCCCTACTGCGTAGCAAGTCAACATTGCTTAACGACGGGTGGTATTACAAAAAATAGCGACTGCGCAGAATTTATGCGCGCACGGTTCACTGTTTTTTATGTATTTGTATAAAACATTCAGTATAATATAATAAATATAGCATGTAGTTGAGTGTAACATTGAAAATTTTCACCCCTCGAAAACCATTGTCAACCTCGGCTGCGCCTCGGTTGACAATGGTTTTCTTGGGGTGAAAATTTTCAATGTTACACTCATCTATATGCAATATTTATATAATACTAAATAAAGAAAATGTGAACGTAATTTTGTAAATCCTTATACCGGTATGAGAAGCTACAATATGTAATGTTGATGTTTCATAAAAAAATGACCACTCACTTTATCATAAATTTCCAACTAATTGTATCATCTATATCAACGATTTACAAAAAAACTTAATTAAACGTTATTGATTTTTCTTTTCTTTGATCAGGCTACAAGTCCTGCATGTACCGAACTGGAAGTGATCACAACGGACTGGTTGGGGAAGATGTTAGCACTCCCAGAAGAATTTTTACATTGTGGACCAGGCAACGGCGGTGGTGTTATCCAGGTTCCGTTGCTTTACTACTGTTTTATTCTTTAAATTTAGATAATCTTTTATCATTTCGACAAAAATTTAGACTGAAAGTACCAAGTTTAAAAGGTAAGCTTTAGGTAAAAAAAATGTTAGAAACGAGTAAAACGATTGGTCAAAAAACTATTTCAGTGCTCTGTTTTCAGTCCACAGCCAGCGAGACTGTTTTCCTGTGTTTGTTAGCAGCCCGAAATAAAATTGTCGATAAAATAAAGAAAGAGAAACCTGACTTAGAAGATAAAGAAATACTCTCCAAACTAGTTGCATATTGTACTGATCAGGTAAGGTCTAACTGCGTTTTCAGGAAAGGTTAATTGATTCGAGTTATAAAAAGTAATAGAAAACTTGATTTTTCCCGCTTAAGGCGAACTCCTCCGTTCATCGGTCAGCTCTTTTGGGTGCTGTTAAAATGCACAAATTGGACAGCGACTCGAATTTCAGCCTTCGAGGTGAGACTTTGAGGATGGCTGTCGAAAAAGACAAGAAAGAAGGATTAATTCCCTTTTTCGTAAGAACAATTCTTAAATACAAATGTTGATTTTTATTACAAGAATCACTAATGCGTTTGATTAATCAATCTAATCGTTCATATAACTTTAAATCACTTTCAGCTTTGTGCATCTCTCGGTACAACTGGAACATGTGCATTTGATAATATCGAGGAGTTGGGACCTATATGTAAGAAGAATGAAATTTGGCTTTAAATAATGTAATTGGTCTGTGTTTACTTAATCGCTCATTATTATATTGTTAATATATAATTAAAAGCATAATTATTTTTTATAAGCTAGATCGAGGTTCCTCTTGATCAAAAACTTTTTCAGATTTTTCGGCGGATCATTTTGCATGATAATGCCGAGAAAATTATCTTTTTAGGTCACCTGAGTCACTCTTGCTATAACCAAGTACATAGTTATGATGAGCGAGAATGCCTGTTCCAAAATTGTGAATTTTATGGCCCCAGGGTTAGGGATTCTAGTGTTAGGGTGGGTTTCTATTGATTATATAGTGAAAATACATTAATATTTCAAAAATCTTCTTCTCTGCTCCTGCGTATTAAATAAACTAACTTAGTATATAGTTATAATGAGCAAGAGTGCCTCTTCCGAATTTGTGATTTTCATGGCACAGTGTGGGGGTTTTGCCATTTGGTTCAAGGGGGGGGGGCTCTTTTGATGATATAGTGAAAATACATTAAGTCTTTGAAAATCTTGTCCTTTGCTCCTGGGTATTATGCCAGTGATCCAAGTGTATATGTTTATGATGAAGAAAGGTGCATCTAGCAAAATAGTTAATTCCATGCCCCCTGGGTCAGGGGTATCCGGGGCGGGGGTACATGGTCTTAAAATACTTTAATGCTTTGAAATCTGCTCCTTGATATAATCAACCATTTCATGATAACATTTGCAAAATTTTGAAATATGTTGCCCCTGGGTCAGTGGTTCCTTTGGAGTGAGGTGCACAACTGGTTATAAAGTGGAAGTGCATTTTTCTCTTTGTTACTCTGATCTACCTCTGGTTATTAAGTAAATAGGGTAAGCATGCTAAGTTAATAATTATGATAAGCAATGATGCCTCTTTCAAAATTGTGAACTAGTTTCATGGCCTCTGGTTTAAAACATGAACCAAATTCAATTGTTGGAAAGTTGTTACACGATACTCAGGTGACCTATAAGGCCCATGGGCCTCTTGTTTGGAAATTAATGTTCATTCTAATTAATTCAACATGTGTATTGCAACTAGATACTACGATAGATAATGAACTAGTTAATCATAAGTAAATCAGAATTGTATAATTTTTTTTTTCAAAAAGAAAATTAGCAGAATTTGTCTTTTTTTATCCAATAAGTTTTCTTCCAGAGAATTTTATTTTACCATGAAAGAAATGATATATATTTCTACCTATTTAATTACTGTAATTTTAAATCAGGTGAGAAAGAAGATATATGGATGCACATTGACGCAGCATATGCCGGAAGTGCTTTTGTTTGTCCGGAATATCGGAAATACATGAAGGGGATACAGGTAGAAAAAAGTTGTAAAATCTTCTAATTTTCCTTTATGCTCCTTTATGCTATTATAAAACATAATATTTCTTTAAGAATATTGTGTTGTTATTCAGTTCGATAGTTTATATATAACGATTAATTATACATAGATTAGCCCGAGTGCCGTGTAAATTAAAGGTCTAAAAATGCAGCCCTCAACCTGCAAGTTTGGCGTCTCCCAATGTCTAAAACAATCTTGAGAGGGACGTTAAACAACAAACAAACAAAACCGACTTCACTTAGAAAATATCAATTAAAGAATCTTGGTTTTAAATTAAATAAAGAGTGACGAAGGAGAAAAAAGTATAATCGATATCTTTTATTCACTTTTCATAATACAAGTCTACCACAAGTTCAACATTGAAGATTGTAACGTCAAGCTAATGTACAATATGAACGTAGTAATTAGAAATTCATGCAAAATGTAATTGGAAAAAATAAGTGGAAAGAAGTTACATGTTAATATTTGTATATTGGATAAATTTCGAATAAAACATTCAAAAAGAAATCTTGAACACCCATATTCTTTTTTCTTTAACCATTAAAGAGACCGATTAAATAAAAAAAAAAGCAAATATCAATATTTATCTTATAAAAAATATTGTTAAATATACTTATTTTTAAGGGTTTTTTGTGTAAAATATAATGCATACTAATTTTCCATTGAGAGAATAAATTTTTGAACAAATCAAAAACGGGTACATATTTCTGCGTTTTCTGAAATGGGATGAAGATCATTTCACCGCAAAAGAGTTTCCTTCTAATTTTTGATATATTTATTTATAGGTAATTTTTAACTTATTTATTTGTAGTATGCAGAGACTTTCAGTGTAAACCCACACAAATGGATGCTTATCAACTTTGATTTATCCGTCATGTGGTAAAGATTTTTTTCTCATATAAAAGTTGCAACTATTTCTTTGAAAATTTAGTCCTTGTTATTTAATATTTTGAAATCTACTAACACAAAATAAACATTCGAAGGCTAGTTAACAAGCAGTCATCAGAAAAAAAATATAGAAAAGATTTTCTTTTCGATTTATTTATATTTTTGTGTATTTACAATCAGTATACAGTGTATTAGATTGCGTAGGACAGATGATTCTATTTTGTAATGAGGTTAAAGGTATTGGAGCGTATAAGTTGTAAAGATTGAATATTTCGTTTTCGGTGCTTTTTAAAAAAATATTTTTAGATGGAGTTAAATAACTTGTTTTCCAATGGTTGGAAATATTTAATTATTATTAATCTACACGTACTTATAAACCTTTTAATTGCAAACTTATTTACCAAACAAAAAATTAAAGAAAAATTTCACTTATTTTACAAAACGAATTTCTTTAAAAAAAAAATCATTTTGTAATGAGAATAAAGTTTTTGTCAACATAAAGAATTATACCAGGGTATAATGTTAATTTTCATATTTTCATATAAATGACTGTAATAAATTAGGTAAGGTTTATAATAAACATTTTTTAAAGTTAATCTATAACTTTATATAATTTCTATAATTTAGGATCAAGAATAGTTTGTATCTGGTAGATGCTTTCAATGTAGATCCTATATATCTACGACACACTAATGAGGGAAAAGTTCCAGACTACAGGGTTAGCATATTTTCACTATATATATATTTGTATCTATTTTAAATAAAAATCTGTGTGCAAATTGTCTATTTTTAGCAAATCAAATTTAATATATATTAATGACAAAGACTATGTTTCAAACCTTTCATTGTATTATATTCTAGAAATCTTTTGAAGATTATCTTATGTAGAAAGTTCAAACTGATATATTTAATAAGGAAACATAACATATGTACAATTTAATTACAAATACCGTATAATGATCCGACTTTGGTACTTAAGCACTGGCAAATCCCACTTGGAAGACGTTTCCGATCATTAAAACTGTGGTTTATGCTGCGGTCGTACGGTGTTAGTGGAGTTCAGAAGTACATTCGAAAGGTAGACGACTGTACACGTGCAGTTTTTAGATTTTTCAATTTCATCATTATTATATGTTGCTTAAATAATTTTATTTATTCTACAGATATCTTAATGAGTATAGATTATTTTTATGCACTGCTTAGTTTCAAAATCTCCCATTTTCGAGAATTTCTAAATTCGAAGTATTGTAAATATCATAAAAATATATTTCAAAAGTTTTGTAATTTGCAATGATTTTCCTTTTTTACGAAAAATCTGTACAAAATGAAAAATTGTTTAAATTTAAATGTAAAGATAAAAAACCTTGTAAAGATTATCCCTAAAATTAACGCTATATTTCTGTTATAAAATTGATATACAAAAATTATCATTCCTAATCTGGTAATGACTGTATATAAATTCTTCATACATGTACATATAAAATACATTTTAGTTCAGAAAGGTTTGTAGTCAATCCTAAAAGTAAGATTCGTTAATTATAACAGGGGCAAACTATACAGAATTACTGGGCCAAAAAATATAATAATTTCAGCATATCTATTTTTAGCATTGTCAATTGGCAAAAGATTTCGAAAAGCTTATTTTGGACGATGGTCGATTCGAGATAACCTCTGAAACAGTAATGGGGCTTGTCTGCTTCAGACTTAAGGTTTGTAGTTAAATCAAAATTGTCACATTGCCATCCATTGCGTTTTAAACACCTGTAGGGAATACCTGTTACTTTGATAAACATTAAAATATATAAATGCATCATTATTATGGAAAACAAAAAGTAAAACTTAAACTTAAATTTGTTAGTTTCTACTACATGTGACATGTGCAAATATTATTTGGAAACTGAATGTCTAGTTCCTGTAGTATTACAGTTTATGTATAATCAACTTGAACCTCCCAAGCTTGTTATTTACAGAGAGGAAACAAAGTAACAGAGAAACTCCTAAGTGAGATCTTGGACGATGGAAGAATTTACATGATCCCAGCTTTCAGCAGAGACACATACTTTCTTCGACTGGCAGTGGTAGCAGAAAGAACCACGTCTGACGACATCCGGTACTCTTACGAAGTCATCAGGACATGCGCTGACAAAGTCCTGCAGCATCCAGAGGAGCTTGCAGCAGACGAACCTGTGGTAGTAGACATTGACCTCTCAAGGAAAAAGAACATTCTTGGCGTTAATTCTGATACCAACAGTACCAACCATGTCAATGGACACACGACGTGAATCCAGTCGCGACATTTCAGTTTTGTTAAAAGCATTTGAAATAATTGCAGCTCCTCTTGTCAACCAAAACTAGTTATAATTGAGTACATGCACATTATTTATATTGACTACTGTAAAATTGCTATATTGTTTTAGTTGTTGTTGTTTTCGGGATATTAAGATACCAAGGAATATATGTTCTCCAGAAATTGTAAATTTTCTAATGTTTTATATTTCAACTTGTCATCCTCGGATAAGTCAAATCCCATCATTCTTACTTTTTATCCCAATTCACGAAAATAAGATTTTATAGTATTTGGATTTTTTCTAACTTTTCTGGTTAGTTATATCATACATATTTTGTCAATAATCTTGTTTAGTATTACTGGAGTTATAAAAAATCGGTGTGGGCTTATGACAAATTAGTAGATGTTACTTGGATTGCAACAATCTCGTTTAAAGTTAGCATTTTAGCATACATTTTATAGTCGTTATAATGACCTTGTTAGCAGGCACCTATGGCCTAAAATTAAGTATATTAAGTCTGACTTGATTGCAACAAATTGTTAGGTCTTTGATTTTATACTGATTTTGACCACTGAATATCCTGCCTACTTGATCAATACATGGGGTTCACGGTTGTGAACGGTCAACAAAGAATGTGTACTCCTCCTCACACGTATTCCAAACTGTGGAGTTTCTAGGGGTCGACTTTTTGTGCCCTTTTAAGGATTCTCCTCATTTATCCCAATCTTGACAGAGTAGCACTGGGCAGTTGGGGCAGTCGGCGAAAAATATTTTTCTCACATTGCCCCCTCTGATGTTTTAGAAACCCGAGTTTACTACATTATTTAAGAAATAAAGTATCATTTTTAGCTCACCTGAGCCGAAGGCTCAAGTGAGCTCATCAGATCAAAATTTGTCTGTTGTCTGTCGTCGTTGTTGTCGTCGTCGTTGTCGTCGTTGTTGTCGTCGTAAACATTTCACATTTTCATCTTCTTCTCAAGAACCACTGGGCCAATTTCAACCAAACTTGGCACAAAGTATCCTTGGGTAAAGGGGATTAATTAATTAGTCCTCGCTGATAAATGTCCATATGGATATTCGCGAGTATACACATTGAAATGTTTGTTCAAATGAAGGGCCACGCCCTTTTCAAAGGGGAGATAATTATGAATTAGTGAAAAAATTAATGGCATTTTTAAAAAAATCTTCTTCTCAAGAACCACTGGATCAGGAAAGATGAAACTCATGTGGAATCATCCTAAGGTAGTGTAGATTCAAGTTTGTTCAAATCATGACCCCCGGGGGTAGGGTGGGGCCAAAATGGCCGATCAAAGTTTTACATCGAAATATATAGGAAAATTCTTTAAAAAACTTCTTCTCAAGAACCACTGGACCAGGAAAGATGAAACTCATGTGGAATCATCTTCAGGTAGTGTAGATTCAAGTTTGTTCAAATCATGACCCCCGGGGGTAGGGTGGGGCCAAAATGGCTGATCAAAATTTTACATAGGAAAAAATAGAATTTTTCTTTTAAAAATCTTCTGCTCGAGAACCATTAAGACAGAAAAAATAAAACTCATGTGAAATCATCCTCAGATAGTGAAGATTCAAGTTTGTTCAAATCATGACCCCAGGGGTAGGGTGGGGCCAAAATGGCCGATCAAAGTTTTACATAGGAATGTATATGAAAAATCTTTAAAAATCTTCATCTCAAGAACCATTGAGACAGGAAAGATGAAACTCGTGTGAAATCATCCTCAGGTAGTATAGATTCATTTTTTTAAGATCATGACCCCCGGGGGTAGGGTGTGCAAAAATTGCCGATCAAAGTTTTACATGGGAATATATAGGCAAAATCTTTTAAAATCTTCATCTCAAGAACCATTTAGACAGGAAAGATAAAACTTGTGTAAAATCATCCCCAGTTAGTATATACTGAATTTTTTTTATATCATGACCCCCGGGGGTAGGATGGGGCCAAAATGGCCGAATAAAGTTTTACATAGGAATATTTAGGAAAAATCTTTAAAAATCTTCTTCTCAAGAACCACTGGGCCAGCAAAGATAAACTAATGTGGAATCATCTCAAGTATTGTAGATTCAAGTTTGTTCAAATCATGACCCCGGGGGTAGGATGGGACCATATTGGCCGATCAAAGTTTTTCATAAGAATCTTTAGGGAAATCTTTTAAAATCTCCTTCTCAAGTACTTCAAAGCCATAAATAGGGATATTTATATGAAATAATCCTCAGGTAGTGTAGATTCTAGTTTGTTCAAATTATGACCCCTAAGGGGTTAAGATTTAAGACCCCCTCCAAACTCCGTAATCTTTCATTTCTAATCTGATATTTGCTTTTTCCTAGCCGGTGTGCTCAGGTGAGCGCTGTGGCCCCTGGGCCTCTTGTTTGAGTTTTATTTAGATGTAAAACGGGTTGGTAACGTGATCAAATCCCTTCGGGCTTTATGGTAGATTTGATCATGTGCCAACTCGTTTTACATCCCAATAAAACTCAAAAAATGATACCTTATTAGTTATATTTACATTTGTGACTTATTCATACTTTAAATTTGCCTGATTGTTACTTTTTACGTGTGAAATGCGATATTTTTCAAACCCAACGGTATGTATGTTATCCACTAAACGCGCGTCGACCCTTTATGACGTCACAGAGAAATTACGTCGAACGTTTATCCAAGCGCACATCTATGACCTCTTGACCCCGTACCTGTATTTATACAGTTATACATACGCATGGCTTTCAGTAGTGTTATATAAAGGAAAACATTTGCCAATGTAAATAAAGGTTGATAAATGTAGATTGTGTCATGGTGCGGTACTATTTCTTTTTATGTTGGACATACTTTAAATCAGATAGAAAACCTTTGGCTTAATTCCTACGTACTATAACTTCTAGGGGGTGGGGCTTAGCCGTACAATAACTTTCAATGTACCGTACAAAAACTTGCGAAAAAATTCAATAGTTTTAAGCTAACCTGAGCCCAAGGCTCAAGTGAGGTTTTCTGATCAAAATTTGTTAGTCGTCTGTGGTCGTTGTCGTCGTCGTCGTAAACTTTTTACATTTTTATCTTCTTCTCAAGAACCACTGGGCCAATTTCAACCAAACTTGTCACAAAGTATCCTTAGGTAAAAGGGATGTAAGTTTGTTCAAATGAAGGGCCATGCCCTTATTAAAGGGGAGATAATTAAGAAATAGTGAAAATTTGGTAGTTCTCAAGAACCACTGTGCCAGGAAACTTGAAACTTATAGGGAAACATCCTCAGGTAGTGTAGATTCAGGTTTGTTCAAATCATGACCCCTGGGGTAAGGGCGGGGCCACAATGGTCGATCAAAGTTTTACAAAGAAATAAATAGGGAAATTCGTTAAAAATCTTCTTCTCAAGAATAGCAAAGGCATGAATGATCATATTTATGTGGAAGCATCCTCCGGTAGAGTAGATTCAAGTGTGTACAAATCATGACCCCCAAGGGTAGGGCGGGGCCACAATGGCCGATCAAAGCTGTATATAGAAATATATAGGGAAATTCTTTAAAAATCTTTTTCTCAGGAACCACTGTGCCAGTCTAGATGAAATTTATAGGGAAACATCCATAGGTAGTGTAGATTCAAATTTGTTCAGATCATGACCCCCAGGGGTAGGGCGGGGCCAAAATGGCCGATCAAAGTTTTACATAGAAATATCTTTAAAAATTATCTTCTTAAGAATAGAAAAGGCATGAATATAAATATATATATAAGCATCCTCAGGTAGAGTAGATTCAGGTTTGTTCAAATCATGACCCCCAGGGGTAGGACGAGGCTTCAAAGGCGTATAAAAGTTTTACATAGAAATTTATAGGGAAATTCTTGAAAAATCTTCTCAAGAATAGCAAAGCGATGATAAGACATATTTATATGGAAGCATCCTTAGGAAGTGTAGTTTCGAGTCTGTTCAAGTCATGACCCCTGGGGGTAGGGCGGAGCCACAACATGGAATCCAAGTTTTACATAGAAATATGCAGAAAAATTCTTTAAAAATCTTCTTTTCAAGAATGGCAAAGCCATGATTAGTCATATTCATATGGAAGCATTCTCAGGTAGTGTAGATTCAAGTTTGTTCAAGTCAAGACTCCTGGGGAAAGGGTGGGGTCACAATGTAAGTTCAAATGTAAAGGGCAATAAAGCCACAGGTAGTCAAAGAAATATGCAAGCATACTTAGCTAGTGTTGATTTAAGTTTGTTCAAATCATACCATCTCCATTTTAAGAATTGGCTGGGACCACTTTTGGGTTTCAACTTTTCAACAGAAAACAGATAATTTAAATCTGACAATATTGAAAACACGCACAGTTCATAATTTTCATAAAAGTACCTGTTTCCTGGGTTCCTTGAGTTACATGCATTCGTATAATATACAAGTATGCATTCGGACTTTTTCACAATACATTCTATAATTTTGACACTTGTGGCTACGGTATTCCATTCAGATTTCCTCCTGACATGCAACCATATCCGTTGTAACAGTAATGAAGCGGATCATGGTGCGGACGGATCCAGGTTTCCAGTACCTTATGTTTTTTTTAAATATTCATACTGCTTAAATTAATCCATCATATACAATTGCACACCCGTTTAACATCGTTTGACTTTCCAATGCTATCATCTCCTTTGTACTTTCTGATTTGTTTGAACCGTCTACGATGGAACTAGGCCTGTGACGTAATGTCGCGTGCAGTTTAATGTCGAGGGAGTGACTATGCAAATGACCATGACACAAGACATTTACAGACACTTTCTTTTTTATTATACAGAGAGGCATGGCCCCTGCGCGACTCGACAGCCACGCCTCTCCGTACAATAAATTCCTTACAAACGAAAGAAAGTACTGTAAATATAACTTAATCTCCTGTAAATGTCTTGTTCATTGCGTACTTTAAGAATCGATATTTTTGTCGAGTTATTATTTACATGTTGAATTGTTTTTCTGTTCCAAAGTAAATTGTATCGTCTCAATAAAATCTCGTAAATATAGCTGAAGAACTGTACTTAAGGGGGATATCCGACCACTTTAGTGCAGTAAGAACTAGCTGCAGAACTGTAGCTCTCTGCTTGAGAAAATTCGGACAGATAAAGCAGAGAGCTACAGATCCAAGCGTTGTATAAACCTTCGATTTACGCCGACGATTTTTTGTCGCTCACTATGGATATTTTTTCGTGTATTTTTTACTTTCACCAGCTTTGAAAATAATTCTAAATGGTATTTAATAATTAAACATACATTCAACTTCAATTCCTGATCATTTACTTACCTCTCAACGCTAACAAATGGCTGTTTGTGGTTTCCGACGTCGAAATGGAACTCTTTTAAACCGACATTACAAAACTGTATACAGGACTGTTTCGGACCGTTAAAAGGTAAAATAAAGTATCAAATATAAGAGTTAGATATATGAATTATTTATAGGACACCATTCTAAAAGCCATAGAAAGCTTATACTATACGAAATAAATACCTAAAATAGCGACAAAAAATCGTCGGCGTAATTCGAAGGTTTTTACAACAAAGGTCGTATGCCCAGTCGTAGCAATACGCTGGCGTAAAGTCGGGACTAGCACGAAGATTCGAATTTCATTAAAGAGCGTATCGTTACGCCTGACTAAATTTAGGCCAAATTTTACGTCTACTCATGGGTAGGCGTAAGTTAGGGCGTAAAGTTAAAATAAAGCCTTTTATTAATTTTAAACAATTTAGCGAGTTCTAAACATGCTTAAGAAAAATTACGGTTCTAAGAAGAATTTAAAATACACGCAATGCATTATTTAAATATACATATTATGAAGAGTGGGGGGGGGGGAGTTCTTACAACTACTTGGGGACATAGTTGATTTGGGTAATAACGTACGTAATATTAAGCTGCTGAGAAGAAAAGCTTGTCTTATTAGAAATTTCTTCTATCACCATTTCTAACGTTTTGACAAATGAATGCATTTATACACATTTGATTGTGGTATTGTATGTATAAGGTATTGTAAATCAATATACATATATTACTATATTTCTACACCCCGCTTGAAAAGCGGGAGGGTACATGTATACTGTATAGTAATCGGGATGTCCGTCCGTCTGTTACGCTTTGGGGGTACCCATCTCTATCCGCAACTCCTCTCATACCATTGATTGAAATTTTCACAGAATCTTTATTACATATTGCCATTGTGCCTTATTGTACTTTTTGATCAGACACATATTTTGGGTTTCCCACAGCAAAACATGAACATTGCCACTATATTTATATGGGAGGCGGGGGTATCTTTTATTGAACTTATTGCTTGCGGTACCTCTATTTTAATTTTAAACAGGTCGGAGAGAATACTCGAAATCGGGTATTATCCGTGAAATCGCGTATAATACTCGATATTAGGGTATCGTTGAATCCGCGAAATCGGGTATTCCGTGCAACTTTCTATAAAAACTAAAGAATAAAGCAACGGCGCATTATGCCAGTAACTGTTACTTGTACATCAGTACCTTGTGGATTTATTTTTATTAAACCTAATTCATAC
>PRKT01000073.1:1066480-1083732 GCA_003671525.1 Saccostrea glomerata
AATGGCCAAGTTGCGGCTCGATGTAAACAAAGTCGTTGAAAACTGGTATGCATATGAATAACAATAGAAATGAGACAAAACTGTTAGACCCCCGTCTCAAAAGCTAGTGTCGTTCGGCATTATTTAATACTTTCATGTAATATAATATACCAAAACCTGCTCTTAAGACATTGTTTAATACCTATAAAACATAAATTTAATGAATTTTGGGATTTTATTTTGCGCAAAACATCGGGATCCAACTCTCATAGCTTAAGTGCACTCATTCTTTTTATTCAAAGACACCGTAAATTTTTTGGTTGCATTTTAATCGATACAAGATATGTTATTTTACCTTTATTTTATGTATTTATGTGTGAAAATTGAGAGCGTGAAGTCATATGAACAGGATTTTCTTTTTTTTGGGGGGGGGGGGGATAAATAAAAGTCAAATGTGTACATCTTTTTTCATGAGCTTATAATACATTGAATTTCTAAATATAGATCGAGGTACAGTCATATTGAAATATGAATTACATAGTCAAGTTTTCACTTTTCTTATAGTTTTTACGTTTATGAACATGTTAATGAACAAACTGAAATAAAGGAGTGTTCAACTTCCTTGGAAACTCTTGTCTTACTTTTTGGGAATATAATTCCTCATCGGATATTAAAATTTCATTAAAATTTCATAAAAATCGTAGCCAATTCCTTTCTTTATTTTACTATTTGATAGACAGGGTAAATTTTACCTCTTTACCTTCTATATTTTTTATATCGCTTTCTTATACCTCATTATAATATGCTAATACAACGCACTATCTGATTGGTGATTTGATGAATAAATCTTCCCCACGATTAAAAATATATGACCGAGTTTAACCAACAGTGACATTCAAAGAGAAGTCTCTTGGACCCATGTAGAACACAGTCGAGGTTGTTTTGTCAGAGGTGGTCAAGAAGCATTTAGCCCCCCCCCCCCTCTTTGAAGTCGCCAAGACATGGTAAAATATTGATGACTTAGCGAAATTAAACGATCAACAGTTATGTTCTCTCATAAGCTGTATTCCTGAAACTATCACAGTCTCTGCTAAACTGTTGAAGACATATTCTGCAAATATGTTTAAATGGTAAATGAAAAAGAAAAGATTTTCAAAAAAAGAGAAAGAGAGTTCTTTTAGCCGAAATTTTAGACATTTTTATCGTTACATTATTTATACATTCATAAATAAATTTGATTTTATGCACAAGATGAATGTGTAAGTAATTAATGACGCATAATTAGATACGATAGACAATCCCTTGTTCATACATGGCATCATATCTGGTGTGTGAAATGTGTTTCCGTATAATTTGATTTATTTACAAATTGTTCATGTTTGTCGTGTTGATGTGGAATTATTATAAATTCCCGAATTCTGATACTTTACAATTCTGTTGTGTTGGGAATGAACATTAGGAAGATGCATATACTTTCAACATAAGGTAAAATATAAAGCAAATCGAAAGCCTTTTTGTGTGCAGATCATGAAATGTACTGAGCTCAACGGGTATTTGTTGTCCCGAGCGCATTAATCTTGAAGTCCAAATTCTTATTTGGCTAGTGATACTTTTAGAAAACATGTGTATCTAGATGAAAGTTAACTCGGCAACATGCGCCATCCCATTGCTTAAGTTTTATTAGGTGATTACACCTCCTATACCCGATTTCGCGGATTCAACGATACCCTAATATCGATTCTCTCCGACCTGTTAAAGACAGAGTCCACACAAGCAGAGAATTTGTACGGAAGCCCGTTGGTGCCACGTACGAAAAATATTTTATCTGGCGGCCGCCACTTATAAATCTGGCGGCCGCCACTTATTATTTGGCGGCCTCAACATAATTTATATGGCGGCCGCAATTTATTATTTGGCGGCCGCCACTTATTATTTGGCTTAAGCCACTTATATATCTGGCGGCCGCCGTATAATTCATATGGCGGCCGCCGTATAATTCATATGGCGGCCGCCATTTATTATTTGGCATCCGCCACTTATATATCTGGCGGCTGCCACTTATTATTTGGCGGCCGCCACATAAATTATTTTGCAAAAAGGTGAGTGTTATTGTATCTTTCTTGGGTTAAGAAGATGGATGTTAACACAGCCGCTGCTTATTGATAAAAAAGTTAATGATAAAAAACGAATTCTTAAATATTGGAACACCATTCTTAGAAATCCAGAATGCAAAACTTTATTTAATTCTCAATCAATCATAGCTTACAGCAAACACAAGAATATAGGTGACGAGATAATCTGGTCTCACCTAAAACTAACACCATAATTTATGTTCGTGACCCCTGATGAGGCCTCTTATTAGCCGAAACACTCTACAACTACTTGCATAATTCAAATCCAATATTAATCTGCTCTATGCAAAAAAAATATCTACAATGTACCAGAAGTGTGGTTTGGAGTGTCGGGCCCTAATAAATCGCTTACAAGTTTTGTTGATTGGTGTCGCTAATTTTCACACTGTATTAACCTCTGAAATCACACGACGTTAAAACATGCGCGCGCATCAGGAAGCCAGGTGTTATCTGGCAGCCGCCAAATATTATGTAGCGGCCGCCAGAAAAATACGTTGTGGCCGCCAGATAAATATGTAGCGGTCGCCAGATAATAATTTATCTAAACTATTTTCACTGAAAATACAATTTTTTGTATCAAATTTAATTTTATAAATGAAGAATTCGAATTTTCTACGTCATCAATTATACCTCTATTGCATTTGAGTTTCGTACGTATTTTCATTGCAAGTATGGCGGCCCCCATTAACGGAGGACATGACATGATAAAACAAAATAAACTTAATTATTTCCTAATTTTGATCTCTAACAGTAGGTAATGAGTGCATTAGCACTTTGAGTAACTTAATTGGGCTAGTTTGGTAGAGTATTAAGCGCATTGATTTCTTATAATTAAAATTATGAATAATTAACGACCATAGAACTACATGTTACAATATGGTTGGAGCACTTTAAATATATATGTATTAGACATTATATAGTGACCAGGAAACGCGGGGCGGGGTCCCTCATATTCGTAATACAAACTATTATGGAGTACAGATAATAAAATTAATATAGTAATTTCAAATGATATTATATTCTTCAAATGGTAAATCTATTCTTTCTAATACTAATCTAAAATTAAAAATACAATCGGTAATTTTTCATGCATAGAAACATGGCTTAAAATTGAACATGTAAGTATTTTTATTGTATCCTAGTCCATACATGCATATCACTTCTGCGTAATACTTGAGCAATCACTAGGGAATTCGTATCCTGTTTTTGTATCTTAATATCATTATACTGGCCTAAAAACAGGAGTTCAATATATACACCTAGTCATGAACATTGCCGCGGAACTTAAAAAAGGCTTGTGCAGTCATCCTAAATACATTTCAATGTCCCTGCGATATGACCACCAAGGTTTGCATTATGATGGGCAATGTTATGATTTGGAAGAATATTACCATTACAGAGCAGAAGAGGCCATCATAAAATCTAGCATTAAGGTATGCTTGTTTCTTGTTTATTTTTCATAAGTTTTTGATAAGAAAACATGAAATAATTTTACCTTAAAATAATAATATAGCATTAACTAAAGGACTAGATATGGTAATCGCTGAATCTGGCCCCTTATTTGATGTAAAAATCAGAACATAAGTAAAACTGTAATAGTTTGTAGTTAAGAACTTAAATTGATGCATGTTTTAAAACAAGCACCTATTTTGTTTCAAAACATACATGGAGACAGCAAGAGTGTGCAGAAAAAGGACGTTTTTACCAACTTTCTCAATTTTGATGGAATTTCGTAAAATTTAAGATACTTTTCACTACGGAAAACATAGAGCACTTGTCAAGCTTGTTTATCTGCATTATTTACACACAATACACATCTGATACTAGTATATGAAATATATAAATCTGGTATATAGGCAAGCGTGTGCTCTATGTTTTCTTACAGAAAATGTGCTGTAAAATTGATAGAAATTTGCATAAAAATGAGAAAATTGGGAAATTGACATATTCTCTGACTATCCTATACCCTCTTTGTATCCCATAACTTGGATCCAATACTCATTTTGTGGCAGGGGTGATAAATGGTATTCAATCTAAAAAACTGTTGCATCATTCTTAAAGACATCCTTAACCAGGGGCCAAAAAAAAGGATTAATTTTACCCTACCTTGCCCTTTACAATAGGACTTCATAACTGTTCACTTTTTTCTTTAGTTACTTAATTCAATAATTATTGATTAATTAAAATTTTAGAAAACTAGACTAACCCAAATTTTTGCTTTAATATCAATCATATATTAGAATGTCATAAAAAATATTTTATAGGATGTTGTATCCAACCTTTATATCCCCTGCAAAGTATTTGACATAGGATGTGGAGATACAAAGAAGTCACAATTATTATTGAATGAACTACTGCAATATCAAAATACGGTAGACTACGCACCTATTGACGTTTCTAAAGGTATTACATGTATTCTGTAAACAAATGGAAAAAGCATCTTTAATTACTTCACATAACATTTTAACTTATTTCTTTCGAAAAAATGAATTTTTTTTTATGAAAACAGGTTTAATTTTATACTCTGTTTTCAGATTCTCTAAATGAAGTTTGTGATGTCCTTTTCCAAATGTATGGAGATGGTCTCAAAGTGGACCCAATGCCAGATGAGTTTTTTCAGGCAATTACCAAGATAGGGTAAACACTTTCATAGGACTCAAGTGCATAACACATTTTGTCTAAATAAAAAAAAGATATGAGGAATTTTCTAAATGATTGAAAAAAGGTTATAGTCAAGCCTAAACCAAGATGATCAATTCTATTATGTTCCAACTTTCAAAAGCGTCTGTTGCCACAACAATCTTTATCATTTTCTTTATTTATTAATCAGCCTGATATGCTATTTCCTTTAATAAAATACTAAAATTGCAAAAGAAAAATTGCATCTTTTTTAAAAATTACAGTAATTATAAAGGACCGAAAATTCTTCTTTGGATAAGTGTACTGCAGTGTTTTCCACACGACACCCAGCTGAAAATGTTGTCTAATATCTCTTCCACTTTAGAAGGTAACTTATGACATTTAATTTCCTTAAAATAAGTGTTTATCTGAATTATGTTTTAATGTATCTAAATTTCTCAAATATTCTAGCCACTGCAATCTTAAAAAGAAATTAATCTTAGCTATTGCATTGGTTCATGATCCTTGAACCGTGTAAAGTATACTTATAATGCATGTAAACGATAGTTTGTTATAACCTGAAAATAATGTAAGCTAACATTTGACTGTTTACTTGTAGTAAATGATGTCTGTTTGATATCGGCTGATATAACCCAAAACAAAGAAGTCATCGAAAAAGCATACTTGACTTTAGATGGTAAGTTCAAATGCGTTAAAGAAGTTAAGCATGGAAATAATAACAAACTAAGAAAAACATTAAATTTATCGATATTTTTGAAATCAATGTTTCTAAATGATTCAAACTAAGTATTAAAATCGTGACCCGCATTTTCATCCAACCAAATATTGGTCATCAATCTTGTTAGTGCTTTAATTAATCGTTAAAAGTAGTCTATTTTCTAAATCATGAGAGTTTAAATTGACAGCTTTGATAAAAAAAAACTCAAAAAGTAAAATATTTTATTTGTGCAGTTTGATCAACGCAAAAAGGATTTATATTCAAGTACAATCAAATAAAGTACAACTCAAACATTAAAAAAGTACTAGTATAAAAGAAAATTTTTATACCCCCCCCCCCCCCCGCTTGAAAAATGGGAAGGTATACTGTCATCGGTATGTCCGTCCGTCCGCCCGTCTGTCTGTAACGCTTTGGGGTACCCATCTCTTATCCGTAACTCCTCTTATACCACTGAGTGAAATTCAATGAAACTTTCACAGAATCTTTATTACATATTGCCATTTTGCACCTCCTATTTTACTCTTTGATCCGACACAAAACATGGACTTTGCCATTATAACTATATGGGAGGCGGGGGGTATCATTAAGAGAGCTCATCGCTCACAGTACCTCTAGTTTTGTTTTGTTTTGGTTTTTTCCTGTACACAGTACAAGCTGATTGCTGTGTTATATGTTGCTTTTGTTAATAATTTTTGATTTGATAAATAATTTATTTCTTGTTGTTTATTTTTCTTTTTTTTAACAGACAAACGTCCTAATTCAAAACTTTATACAAATGGTGTTCATGTGCTGAAATGAGAATTTGAAACAAACATTGATATTTCACAATTTAAATTGGAGGGAAGATATGTTGAAGACAAGGACGTTTCAAGCTCGAGTTACATACAAGTGTGGCTGCGCTCTCTTCGTAAACAATCATATAATATAGGTACAAACTGCATTCCTTGTCTTAATCAAAACTTATGATTTGATTCATTCTAATTTCTGATTCGTTATAATATTAATGGCGCTTTTAATTGTTAGAAAATGCTGCACGTGTTTAAAAGTGTTATTATTGCGCTCATGATCAATTATATCTAGAAATTCATGTATTTCACTCTCATTTCAGAAAAGTTGGGAATGACGCTAACTTTGGAAGAAGGGGAGAAGTTAATGTTACATGGGGGTAATGGAATGAGTCATAAATACACATTTTATCAACTTGAATATATGTTTGCAAGAACTCGTTTAAGTATTTTAAAGAAATGGGAGAATGAAAATTCTGCCCTGTTACTTTGTAGGCGTAAAATGTGATTAAAGCTTAGTAAAATGTTTCTTGTTCATTGATCGTCAATATAGAAATAAACGTTGTAAAAATAAAGAATGGGCTTGTGTACTTTACTTAAGCTTATTTTTAAGTGATGTAAATATTTCCACAGATTTTACTTGGCTATTAATATAAAATGTATAGTAAGATTATCAATCAATCAGAATTGGTGAACTCTATGGTGTGATTTGAATTAAATTCACTGGAACTGTAATCTATTTAATTCGTAGGGGTCAATATTCGTTGGCAAGAAAAATTATACTATTTTCGTAGGGATCAATCTCGTGGGTTGTTCGTGTATGCGTAGATTCAATCTTTCATTGTAGCAATATATCATTTAGTCAAATCTGACTGACGTCGTCTTTATACCAATTGTAACATTAGACTATCAATTACGCATTGAACTGTCGACGGATTTTTCCGTTATTTTCCAATCATAACAAGGAACATACGGTGGGTGTGACCGGTCGGCAGGAGATGCTCACTTCTTCATGGCACCTCATTCCAACTCTGATGTTTCAGAGGTTTGTGTTTGCTCTGCTCCAGAATTTGTATTATTCAATGGATTTTTGAGCTTACTGTTCGTTATCTCCATATATTTCATCAAAAGATTCGGTATTTTTAACATTAACGGGGATATAAATTTGTATGTAATGTGACTCACGAAATCCATGAATATTGGTTCCCAAAGAACATGATTTCAGAGTATTTACTAAGTAAAGTTGCTTATGGGCTGCAAATTTAGCCCTGTTTCGGCACTTATGCAGTGAGAGATCGTTTCATGCTAGTTGGCGGTACGGGACCCCGGTTTATATATCCATTGTAGAGTCTGAGTCTCATCCAAAGGATCGGTCTCCACGTCCCGTACTTGGATTCGGAAAGATGATCTCCTAACGCCTTGACTCTAGAGCAAATGCTCTAGCGCCTATTTCTGTAATTTGTCCGTACAAATAAGAAAAGATCGTTCGTAGACAATATTGGTGTTGCAAAAGCGATACACTATTGTAAACCTATTTATTTAAATCAAAGAAATAAAGAAAATATACTGATTCATTGTAATCATAAAAGAATACATTTACCTATGGGGCATGTAAGATATAGAGGTAAGGGATACACTTTTCCGTACGAATAGTTAAACATAGTAATCGGATTACAGGAAGTGTTAACTAACAGGATGTCTATCTGTTTCTTGGAACGCCAATACAGGAAAACCACTTTACATTACTAAAGATTATAAATGCATCATTGTAAATTTTTACACATTACTAAACATCATTAAAAATTTTATTTGGATTATATTAAACTTTTCACAATACTTTGACGGTTAGCTAATGCGTGTTTTAAGCATATTGGGAATACACATGTACCATGTTTCCATGTTATAATTTTTGTGGAGGTACATGTATCATTAAGTTTTACTTGTTAGTACATAAAGGAGGAGCTGAAAATAAAAGATGAATATCCCTAAAATTGTGGAAAGAATGGCATTGTCCACTAGAAACCTTAATATGGGTCCAAAAGAAATGCAAAAAAGTGCACAGCAAAACATATATTGAATTCAATTTATTTTATTTATAGTTATCATGTCGGCATAGTACATTAATAAACATTGATATCAAAACTTAGCAAATTTTATATATCCAAGGTAAAAAAAAAATGGTCAACAAAATATAAAATGCTACAAAAATATTAACATATTCCTTGCGTTAAACCATTGTTTGCTTTCTTTTCTGATTTAAAATCAGCTTTCTAGTAACAACATAACTTTCCGGCAGTTGTTGTATATGTAGCATTGATTTTTTAATATAGGCCTCCTCGGCTCATGACCTTTCGCTGGGAGAAATTTACATTCCAGTTGATTTATCAAGAAATCAACTCACTTAACTTTCAAAGAGTAATCTTTGAGAAAACAAATAGATATGGAAATATTACTTGTTTGATTATAAATCCATGTGGTTAAATTTAATGTATAATTACACGTCCATCCGTGCAATTATGAACACGTTTTAAACAATGTTTTCAAAATGATTACATCTCTTATATGTTTACTTGTCCCTCGAGCTCGCAAGCTTTTTCACAACCAGAAATTCACTACAAAAATGGGAAATTTTATGTTCACATTGATTATATATCATTATATTATAATATTCATATCTTAATACATAGGCAAGTTACTTTTTGTATAAAAAAATGTTATCAACAATTAGGCATGTAATGTTTTCTATTTAAAGACAATATAAGAGCTTATAAATGAGAAACATTTCTAAATAATCATTCTTGTCTTGATGAATCAACGGTTTACTTGTCTCTCATAAGCACTTTTACAACCAGAAATCCGGTACAAAAAATGAGACGCAGATAGATGTAAGTCATTTGGGAACACTTATTTGTTGCAAATATCTAACTGCATAGACAGTTTCATTTTAAAATCTTTATCCACCGGATTCTCTTCATGGCCGGAAATTCAGTACAAAAATCAAAAGCTGCTAAATCATGTGGATGTAAACACTCATGAATTGAAAATATGTCAATCTTCACGTACATTTTCATCTTAAAAATTATCAACGGCCTTCGCTTTCTGAATATCAGCTACTGAGTGTAATTTGAAGCAGCATGAAGCACCCAATAGTAAAAATGTCTTCTGAAAGAAATTGCTTGTGTTTACAGCGGTTTTTTGTTGGCTCTCTTTTAGCTTCGAGCTCTTTAACTCGAAATCTTTCATAGAGTTGCAGGATTGATACAGTGTATCTGTAAATTAATCGATAACTTAAAGTTTGCCATTTTTTGTTGTGAAGTCAAAATAGTTTGTGCGTGAATCTGACCTAGTCAAATATTTTTTTTAAATCTTTAATTACAAGTATTTGAAATAGTTTAAAACGTTAGATTAAAAAAACTATCATGGTTTGTTATTGGATTATCAAAAGCATTTTGTGTTTTCCCCTCACCAATAATCAGGGATCAAAAAACACCAAACGCTTAAATAAAATTCAAAATATAAATATTGAAACTATAAAAGGGAATATTTTGAGATAAAGAACATTGTTCGAGCTCAAAAGTCTATAAAACAATGTAAATCAGGAGCAAGAAAACATGAGCCTCTAAAACTCCAGAGGTAGGATCTGGTGTCATGGAGGAGTGAGCATCTCCTGTCGACTTGTCACACCCGCCATGTCCTCCTTGTTATGATCGGAAAATAAGGAAATAATCCATCGACGATGCAATACAGTGTGTATGTGTAAATACTAGTCTTTATTTAATATTACTCATTTGTTATCTCAGTAGAGTTCAAGAGACATTTGACGATCATAGGTCCGAACACCATTTTACACACTTCTTCCGGTCTCTCCTGACAATCATGTAGATTTGATTCCTGTTGATCTAGCTGACAATTTCTGTATAACTAAGAAAATGAAAGTTAAAGTTAATCATCCAATTTTGTAGTTATAAATTTCAATATGACTTTCAGGCTTCAAGAAAAAAAAGTTTTATAAATTTTGATATGTGACGTTACAATAGGAAGTTATGCACGATGTCTCTGGCTTTTCTACCGTTAACTTCTAACTATTCACTCTACTATTTTACTTTGAGCAGATTTATTATTATATGTCATTTCACAATCTTACTTGTGAGCATTAAGTACAAAACATAACGTACTGTAACATTTTCCTTTTCAAAAAATATACCAGAGTATTTTTCTGTACATGAACATTCTAGCCAAACCATAACCAGATTTGCAAGTGACTTTTCCACCATTCGAACAAGGGCCTGCTCCGTTAATACTATATTCACGACAGGTTTACCTCTCATTCAATATGTAGAGAGAAGAAAACAAATTATTATTAAAAACACCGAATGGCACTATATTTGACATTAGGAGGGCTGTAATTGTGTTGAAATAATGTAAATCGTTACTAATGGGTCTTCAATCAAATGAGAAAAATCTAGCCAGGCGTCCATGTCCGCGATGGTGAATATATAATAATTTAAAATTGAATAGAACTTAAAATCTCGAAAATTGAAATTCATTTTCACAAATGAACAACTGTTTAACTTTTAAAAATTTTGCAAGCAACAAAAACTATTGCCCAGTTCAATGCCTCCAAAGTTATATTAGTTTAAGAGGGACACAAAAAGGACAACTGTTTTCCTTTATTCCAGATATTCCAGTAACTAGGTATAAATTCTCCACAATCTAAAGAAACTGTTAAGTTTATGTATGTATTAGCTGAGGCATATGTATCCTCACCTATCATGAGTTATACTTGCAAATTTTTTATATAAGGCTAAGGTTTTCAAAGCATATGTCTTTCTCTGGAAAGGTTGGCCTTATTAGGTGTTTCTGCACTTTGCCACTTACTCAGATTTTTATAACGGGTGTGGGTTTTTCTTTTCTCCTTGGGGTCTGAACTTGATTAATGGAGTTTAATCAAGTACATGGCGGTTTCAGACCACAAGGTATTGGTTGGTTAAAAAATATGTAATCATTTACATCATTAATGAGAAAATTAATTGGAATTATTAATTATTATTGATTAAAATATTATTTGGGTAAATAATCAAATATTCATAATTGTATATCAAATTTTAATTAGGTTATGATTACATAACCATTTAATGTGATTTACATCATTTTATCATTTTATATAATTAAAATTTGGTTAATTAATAAAGTCACAGTAGTTGCAGAGAGCAATATAACTTATTGTTTCTGTGTCATATATGAATATGTATAAGATGGAGGGCTCAGGAGGTTAAGATTGGTTAATTACATGAATGGAGGAAATGCATACTAATTGAATATGCATGAGAGTATGCTTTATTGGAATGTTGGGATTCGAACATTGTCAATTATGGATAAAAGAATTTTATTGTTTCTTAAAATACTTTTTGTATATTGATAATGTATTTCTTTTTTCAAATGCTGGAGTTATCGCTCTTTCGATATATTCCAGCTAAATTTCAATAGCATCTTCTTATATGGTAAGTTATGTGAATGACGCAAGATACTAAAGGTTCGTCTCTTTAGAGATAGCGTGAGTCGCAGCATTCTCTCAGGACACCGGACAATTAACTCACTGGAAATTTTTCTACGATTTTTATACACCTCCACCCCTCCACCTTCCTTTTTTAATGAATAAACCCATCTTTTATTTGTTTCTGTATTGCGGTTTCAGACTTCAAGGTATGGGTTGGTTAAAAATTATGTAATCATTTACATCATTAATGGAAAAATCAATTGGAATTATTAATTATTAGTGATTAAAATATTATTGGGGTAAATAATCAAATATTCATAATTGTATATCAAATTTTAATTAGGTTATGATTACATAACCATTTAATGTGATTTACATCATTTTATCATTTTATATATAATTAAAATTTGGTTAATTAATAAAGTCACAGTGTTGGCAGAGTGCAACATAACTTATTGTTTTTGTGTCATGTATGAATATGTACAATTGTATATGACGGAGGGCACAGGAGGTTAAGATTGGTTAACTACATGTACATAAACGGAGGAAATGCATACTAATTGAATATATATGAGAGTATGCTATATTGGAATGTTGGGATTCGAACATTGTCAATTATGGATATAAAACCTTAATTTGCATAATTTCTTGTATGTCTTTCTTTGCTTTGCCACATGCCCAGCGTGCATCATATGTACACAGCAGTGTCTCTTACAATAGCAGTATTTTAAAAATTTCTTTTTTTCAATCATGCCCCCACCTCCTCAAAGGGTTTTTGATGTTTTGATCAACTATATCCTCTTAAGAAATGTACGTTTGCTTGAAATTGACAAGTATGGCTCGAGAAGTAGAAAATAAAAAAGTGTATGGCAACAGACGAAGTGCATTTTGCTATTGTTTACTGCAGTGAAATACTCCTATTTTTAAAAACTATATAGTTAATCAAAGAATTAAAGGTTTTGCCCAAAATAAAAACATATTTGTGCCATAATGCAATGTATATTTTAAAAGCTTTCAAAGATTTTCCTCCAGTAAACTGAATTTTAAATAAAAATAAATCTACCTGAATTCAATTTTTCATAATTTATTTCGATAATTATTCTCAAATCATATATTGATATAATATGTATCTTTATGTAAATGTAGGAATGTTTTCCCAAATTTACCATGACTGACATTTTGACTTACATGTCATGTGTTCTATGCTGTCTTCTTTCGAATTATCTCTGCATGCTGTATATTTGTGATTTGTTTTGTTGGCCACGTGATGAACATTCAGGAAAAATAAAATCTCCCCCACAAAACAGCTGCCTGGTCCCTGAAGATTAAAAAAACAGCTTTCATATTTAAATGTAGATGGAATTACCTTTGTGAAGCGATTATTGTTTTTTCCTCAGAATTACCTTCTTGTGTGCCTCTACAAAGGTCAGTCTTACTTTTTTGTCTCAAAAACTCCGGTATTGTAAAATACATGTAAATGATAAATATATTTTTCAAATATAAAGCTAAAGCTAAATATTTAAAAAAAAAACAACACTCGCATGTGTTTACAATGTTACAAAATTTCATATGATTACATCTGATTCAGTATGAAGGGCTCTTCATCTTAAGTTAATTAAACAAAACTACGCATTAATGTTGTTTTCTTATTGAAAACTAATTTTACGCAAAGAAACATGACCAAGGGAAATTTTTATATTTGCCATAAGTATTTCTAAATACATAGCCAAAAATGATCTATGTACATGGTTTTGTAATGGCGTTATATTTCAAGATATGATCAATTTAAATTTTTTTTAATTTTAAATTGACACACAGGGGCATCGTATCCACTCTGTTTACTACTTCACATATAAAAAATTATACGTGAAGTTAAGAACAGAGTGGACACGACGCCCCTGTGATTGACACCTGAAAATATTCTTCAGTGGATGTTTCTATTTTTTGCACAGTTTTGTCAAAAATATACTGTGCACTTTAAGTATAATAAATGGAAAAACATAGTCTTTTCCCTCTACATAGATAATTTGATCAGTTTATTTGTTTCACGATTTGAAAAAGATATGTATTACATATTTAGATACATTTTACCTTCTTGAATGCCTGCTCTTTTTCTTCATATTTTACAATATGACATGCTGAAAAAGAAAAATGATAACAATAGACATCAGAAATCTTTGCAAGTAACAATATGAATCGTTCAAATCATACCACATCCATTTAATAGATGAGGGGTTTATTCCCAAATATGAATACAGACAGGTATCTGCAATCCATTAATATTTTCTTCATTTTATAGTTTTGTGGAAGAAAACTAGAGACTTGCATTAATATTACTTGCGCTGTGTTTAATTAGATTAACATTGATTTAACGGTATAAATTATTAGCGATTTGTTTTCTTTATTCGATAGTATATTTCAACATTATAGGTTAAGGGTTGCATTAGTCCGTCTGTATTGCTTCTAGAAATTGAAACAGGTTTACATAGATCTGGAAAAATTATTAAACAGGCGGGGGGGGGGGGGTTCTATAAATAAATCATCGTATATAACTTACTTTTTCAAATATGATATCTTTAGCCATCAACCATTATTTGGCAAAGAAAAATTTCAAACGTTTAAGTTTTAAAATTTCATCACTTATATATATCTTTATATGGATTTCTTCTTCTAAAAGTGATTAATATAGTTTGAAAATGGCCACAAGCCAGAATGATATAAATATCATATGTAAGATCTCAATAAAAATATCTTATGTATATACCGGTTATATAAAATCTCCCATGACTTGTAGTTGGTAATGATTTTTATCCAACGAGTTGTGTGGGTTTTTTTTTCTACGAGCCAGCCTTTGGGAGGAAATAAAAACACACAAAGAGATGGATAAAAAATCTTGGAAACAATGGACGTCACATGAGGTAGGACATATTCAGGCAGAATCACTTTTAGTTTTGACTTGTAAAAAGGCAATTTGAAAGGTCTTATGCAAAACTACTATTAAAGAATAGAAGTTCATAATGAGAATGTTATATCAGGTCATATCAGGTCATAGAATGTAACGTGACGCACCTACCTGGTAATTGGACGTTACGATATTCTTCAAAGGATTTATCAACTGTCCATTTTAAGAAAAATCGATAAGACTATTAAAAGGTAATTTGAATTTGAATGTTAAATTGAATGAATATTGGGGTAATTTCATAAATAATTCTTTTAGAATTTATTTTGTCTTATTAAAAAAAATAGAAACAATTTCTTTGAACTGTAATATCATCCCCTAATTAACAATTCTTTTGAATTATTATTATTTTATGTTATTTCACTATACTTTTATTCCATACTTACCTTCTAAGTTTCCATAAGTATCGATTTTTGCAGTATGAATTATATATTAACACCAACAGTTATATAATTCCACTACATTGCATGTTCTGTCTTTACATCTGAAAATTATAGCTATTACTTGCTTAATAGCTATTGTTGGTCGTTTTTATACTGAAATTAACTATGGATTGTTCCGTCAAGAGCTTGTCGTGTTTGATTGGTCAACAGGGAATGCTTATTCCTCGTACTAGGCAGCTGGTTCCAATTCTGGAATTTTCAGGGGGGGGGGGGTTCGTTTTTTTGCCCTGTCCAAAGATTTTTATTGTTGATAGAGTTTCTAAAATCGATCAATACTGGATATCTTGACCTTTTTCATTCTCTTTAAGAGTTTTTGCTACACACATAAAAAGAAATAAAGTTATGTTTGTTTTTGCAGGTTCTTGTGAAATAGGAAGTGAAAATATTTCCCCGATATTCTGTTAACAAGAGGCCCAAGGGCCTTATAGGTCACCTGAGTATCGTGTAACAACTTTACAACAATTTGGTTCGTGTTTTAAACCAGAGGCCATGAAATTCACAATTTGAAAGGGGCACTATTGCTTATCATAATCATAAACTTAGCATGTTTACTCTATTTACTTAAAACCAAGAGGTAGAACAGAGTAACAAAGAGAAAATGCACTTTCACTTCAAACCAGTTGTGCGCCCCATCCCAAAGGAACCACTAACCCTGGGGCCACATATTTCAAATTTTTTGAAATTTTATCATTAAATGGTTGATTAATACAAAAAAGCTGATTCCAAAGCATTAATTTATTTTCAATCTATGTACACTCCCCACCCGATACCCTTGACTCAGGAGGCATGAAATTAACCATTTCGCTAGATGCACCTTTCCACGTCATAAATATATATACTTGAATCATTGGCATAATACCCAGGAGAAAAGGAAAAGATTTTAAAAGAATTAATGTATTTTCATTATATACTCAAAAGAGCCCCCTTGCACCAAATGACAAAACCCCTGACACAGGGGCCATAAAATTCGCAAATTTGGTTAAGGCATTCTTCCTCATTATAACTATAATCAAGTCAGTTTAATTGAATATTGCAGCCCATGATATTTTTGCTTTTGCCTTCTCTGCCTTTTCAATACCATTATACTGAAACTGTCTCAGTTTATTTAGATATGATGGAACTCATTTATCGGAAATTGGGAATAAGGCTTATTTAAGTAATATCCAGGGTGGTTTGGAATTCATTTTAGGGGGAAAGGGCAAAGTTTTCCCTCCTCATTAATGCCCTGTGTTTATCTAGTCAGATTTCAGTTGCGATGACGCGATGACTTGTAATTTCCTAGTTTAGGATTGCTATATATATGTATAAATATTAATTTTGGTGCAAATTGTTGTGGGGAACATCATATCGATGTTAGTGGCGGGGTCAAGGGAGACATCAGCCTTGTACATGCTTAACCTGTTTGTCTCTGCCCATCTGCATCAAAGCATGAGGGGGGTATCATGGCTGTATTTTAACATGGAAGTTAAATGCCATTGAGGAAATGTGTAGAATAAATGTAAATTGCTTGGGATCTGCAGCATTTCAGTGCTCAGACCCCCTCTACCTGTATAAAAAAAGGAGAGGCTACAGGCTGGTTGGTGTTAAAATTCTAAACCAGGTAGCAAGCCAGAGGCAGGGTGTAAAACTGTGCAGCTTGTGTGCCTAGCCATCATGCGTGTGTCAGGCATGGGGTTCCATGGCACTCGCATCTAAGCCACCGTGTATATCCCAACATGCGGGGTGTATGCTATGTTGTGCGCGGGGTGTATGCTTCCGAAGCGAGAGAAAGGGGGTCAATCTACGTTCTTTGTCCATTTTCTCAACTTACGGATATTTTTTGTCAGAAAGCATATGCTTACGGAAGAAAGCATTATCTAAGGAGTATATGGATACCGATGAATCCACTGGACACCTTCTAGTTTAATCAAACACCTCAACACAATTCTGAGGATCGGAGCAAGATTGACGCTACACTGTGTTTATGATCGAATATCAGAACAAAGCTTTGCTTTATCGTCACTTTTATATTATTGTTAAATACATGTTTACAATATAAACGTTTGTACAAATTGTCTGTAAATAAAACAGTTCGTATATAAAGATATTGACGAAAAATC
>PRKT01000073.1:1085665-1119944 GCA_003671525.1 Saccostrea glomerata
CAGGGTGTAAAAGCTGTGCAGCTTGTGTGCCTAGCCATCATGCGTGTGTCAGGCATGGGGTTCCATGGCACTCGCATCTAAGCGAGGCCACTAGTTTGCCCGTTTGTTTATGGTATCCTAGTTGTCTCCCTTGACTCCTACAAAATTTGCGGCCATTTTCATCCAACATTGTGTGTGTTGTATTATTATGATCTTGTTTCTCAATAAATTAGTAAAGCTACAATTGGTGTTTTCAATTCTCAGAGCTGTCTGGAAGACAGTTTCAGTATAATGGTATTGAAAAGGCAGAGAAGGCAAAAGCAAAAATATCATGGGCTGCAATATTCAATTAATATAGATTATTGAAATGAATATGAGATAATCTCATTTAATTATATTGTTTGGATAGCATTAAACAATAAGACACAACTTGGTACAAGTTATCCAGTTCATGGGAAAGTCAGCATCAGGATGAGTTAACTAGTATAGCAACTTCCTCTTCCTCTTCAACATCTCAGCCATTTTGGTCATTAGTAATCAATATTATTTAAAGCCCAGGAGCAGAGAAGAAGAATTACAAAGATTTTATGTATTTTCACTATATAATCAATAGAGCCCCACCCTAGCACCAGAACCCCTGACCCTGGGGCCATAAATTTCACAATTTGGAAGA
This sequence comes from Saccostrea glomerata, assembly GCA_003671525.1. Classification (NCBI taxonomy): domain Eukaryota; kingdom Metazoa; phylum Mollusca; class Bivalvia; order Ostreida; family Ostreidae; genus Saccostrea; species Saccostrea glomerata. The sequence goes on from PRKT01000073.1 coordinate 1,086,318, forward strand.
GACAATCTTGCTCATCATAACTATGTATTTAGAAAATTTATTTCATGCACAGGAGCAGAGAAGAAGATTGTCAAAGAATTAATGTATTTGCATTATATAATCAAAAGAGCCCCGCCCTAACACCAGATTCCTGACCCTGGGGCCATAAAATTCATAATTTTGGAAGAGGCACTCTTGCTCATTATAACTACATGTACTTAGTTAGTTTATTTAAAACCCAGGAGCAGAGAAGAGGATTTTCAAAGAAAAAATGCATTTTCACTATAAAATCTATATAGTCCCTCCCTAGCACTAGAACCCCTGACCCTGGGGCCATGAATTTCACAATTTTGGTAGAGAACTTAATGCTCATTACATTCATGCCAACAGTTTGTCTGCTTGATGTCCAGGAGTAAAGAAGAAGATTTTTAAAGATTTAATTGATTTTAGAGTTTTTGGCCCCACCTCTCAGTCGACTTTTCGGAACATTTTTTTAATCTCATCCATAGCGTCTTTATAATTCTAAAACCCATTTCATAAATCTATGATAAAAATAACACCAATTGCCATTATTACACAATGATATTCAGAGGAACCTAAAGCATGTACTGCAGGGTTAAATGTTGAATTGAAATAGATTTACACCAGCAGTTCTCCAAGAATTTTTAAAACGTCTTCTCGCCATGATTAAAAAACATAACATAAGTATATGAGCTCATTTTAATTCAAAGAAAAGAACAACATTTTGGGGAAAAAATGTTGCTGATCCAGCAACAATATAAAATGAACAATTTGAAAATTGCATCGAATACTGTCATTTTAAAGACTATAAAGTTTGAGGAGCGATTAAAGCTCTCGGTAACTTTCCGTACCAGTACATAGCACTCAGGAATTGTGTTTTTGGTTCGATCTTCGCATGCAGCGTATATATTTTATTATGAACAATAAAGACGTTTTTCAGTTTAGAATTTTAATATTTACTGATTTATCGAAATTTAAAAATCAATAGATTTGTTTGATATTGTTTAAGATGCACCCAAATGAAGGCCTACTACAGATGTTACAATTTGACACGGTATTTCAAAGATAACGTTACACATCCAAATGTGCGTTTTCTAGTAAAAGTCTGTCCAGCCGTCGACATAAAAGGCGAGTCTAAATTAAAATAGGATGTAGCTATATATATTTCGAAGACACTATTCCTGCAGTTACATCCTAAAAAACGCCCATCTTCTTTGTGGATATCTTTTTAAAGCCGGGTATTTGAACGAAAGATGCACAACAAATTGATCCGACCTCCCTTTTGATTAAAATGGCAAAGTCTTTAAATATTTCAACATTCTGTTTTCTTGCCAACAAAAAAATCAAATTATGACTAGAAGTAAATAAAAAAAATTGCAGAATTTTCAATTTTTTCATAGTTTTGGTAAGGATTCAATAAATTATACAGGGTAAGTAATAAACAGTTTTAAAGTTAATTTTTTAACGCTTCTATAATTCAGGATCAAGAAAAGTTTGTATCTAGTAGATGCTTTCAATGTAGATCCTATATATCTACGATACACTAACGAAGAAAAAGTACCAGATTACAGCGTATGTACATTTTACTTATTTATCTGCGTTAAATAAAAAAAATGTATGGAAATTGATTTTCAGCGCATCAAATTTAACATATATCTTCTCTAAATCTATTTAAGATTTATTTTTACCTAAGTGTATAAAACATGTAAAATATGACGTCTAAAGATTTCTTATGTACAAAGTGAAAATTGTTATATTTAAGGAAATATTACGTATGTACAATATACTGTATTTACGGTATCTACAATACTGTATAATGTTCTGCCTTTGACACTTAAGCACTGCAAAATCCCACTGGCAAGACGCTTTCGGTCATTAAAACTATGGTTTATGTTGCGGTCGTATGGTGTTAGTGGAGTTCAGAAGTACATCTAGAAAGTAAACGACCGTATGCGTGCAGTTTTTAGATTTTTCAAATTATCATTATTATTATGTTACTTAAATTATTGTATTTATTATAAAACTTTTTGATTTTTTTAAAATTATTTTTATGCCCTGCTTCGTTTCAAAATCACCCATCCAGAATTTCAAAATTCAAAGTATTGTAAATATCACAGAAAAAGTCTGCCATGTTATTATTTCAAGTTTTATTTTAAATTTGCGATGACTCTCCTTTAACACAAAAATATAGCTCTTTCATACATGTTAAATACATTTTAGCTCAAAGAGGTCTGTGGACAATCTTGAAGTGGGAAACGAGGACAAATTATACAATATTACTGGGCAAAAATTTATAAAATGGATGTATAATATCATAATTTCAGAAAATCTATTTTTAGCAGTGTCAATTGGCAAAAGATTTTGAAAAGCTTATTTTGGACGATGGTCGATTCGAGATAACCTCTGAAACAGTCATGGGACTTGTCTGCTTCAGACGTAAGGTTGGTAGTCAATTTAAAAATCAAAATCAAGAATTCAAAGAAAAAAATGTAATAAGTGAAGATGTATTGATAACACGTAATATTTGACAAATACATGTACATCAAACCACAAGGGAAAGGAAACATTTGCTTGATTTACGTAATCACTATACCCAGTATTTACAAAAAAAGAATCACCGAAAGCCCAAATTTACTCGAGGTCATACTAAGGAAAAAAGCACCTACTATTTTCAATAAAATACCTAGCAGTTACTTGAATGACGATGGTTTCATTCTGCATGACCTATTCTGAAAAACATTATCAAGATTAATTACAAAGCGTTTAAGTAGTGTTGCCCTAGCCCCATGTAAAGTTATGATCGTTGATAAAGTTTAAGTCATCAACCAATTTTGCTAAACAATGCATTCAAAATATTTAACACGAGGCGTTATTGGGCAACAACGTTTCATTTAAATCTTTGATCAATCTCTTACCATCATGACTTGATCTGTTTCTCGGCTAGGGTCGTAATACGTAAGTAAAAGGCTTAATTCTTTAAATAGGAGATATGGTATACCGGTGTTTTAGCTGCTCAAAGAAATAGAAAAATGAGATTTTTGTTCTTTTCAAGTTCTTTTCAAGTATTTTGTTTTCCTTCTCCATCTGTTGAAAGTGAGTTTGGTGCAGATTTACTGGTCGGGATACTCACTCTTCTACGGCACTCAATCCAATCTCTAATATTTTGCAGGTCCATGATTGCTATGTTCCAATTTTGTTTTATTAAATGGACTTTTGAGCTTGAATAATATTCGTTATCTCCAGATAGAAACTCCCAAGTTTGTTATTAACAGAAAGGAAACAAAGTAACAGAGAAACTGCTTAGTGAGATTTTGGTTGACGGAAGAATTTACATGATCCCCGCTTTCAGCAGAGACACATACTTTCTTCGACTGGCAGTTGTAGCAGAAAGAACCACGTCTGACGACATCCGGTACTCTTACAAAGTCATCAGGACCTGCGCTGACAAAGTCCTGCAGCATATAGAGGATCTAGAGGCCGATGAACCAGTGGTAGTAGGCATTGACCTCTCAAGGGAAAAGAACATTCTTGGTGTTAATGCTGATATCAACAGTGCCAACCATGTCAATGGACACACGACGTGAATCCAGAAGGTTCAGTTTTGTAAAAAAAAAAAAAAAAAAAAAAGCATTCCAAATATGTACAGTTCATCTTGTCTATCAAAACTAATTATAAGTGTACTTTGCATAATGTTTATATTTAATTTAAACAATATTTTATTCACTGGTCTATGTTGTTCATATTGATTACTGTAAAATTGCTACGTTTTTAGTCGTTGTTGTTTTCGTGATATAAAGATTTTATGTACAATACAATATGTTGTATTTCAGCACCTTGTCAACCTCGAAATCAAATCCGAACAACCCGACATTTAACCCCAATTTACGCAAACGAATAAGATTTCATATTATTTGGATGATTTCTAAGCTTTCTGTTTATATAATACATATTTAATCAAGAATGTCGAGTAGTATTACTGGAGGTGTACAAAATCGCTGTGGAGCAGAATCAGAGATCGAGTAGATGTTTTTCTTATAGAGATGGAGTAGATGTTTTTCTTATAGAGATCGAGTAGATGTTTTTCTTATCTCGTCAACAAGTATGATAGAATTTTCTTGAAAAAAATCCCACGTTTTACTGATCCTTTTTTACCGTGAGTCGGGAGAGGGCAAAATAAATATTCTTTAAAAGATTACCTTAATGCGCTCCTTTATCAGTTGGTCTGTTTTTTCAAATCCTATGAAGTAGAATGTGTTCAAAAGCATCTGCAAAAGAAGAGGAATTTAAACACATGCTATGACCTTCAACTCGACGGAGTTACATGTGTAGTAACATAATTTAAGAAAAGTTCCTTTTCATCATATATAACTTCAATATATCGTAGTCTACTTGAAAACACAGCAATGTCTGTTACATCTGTTAAATAACTGGAGGTTTTTATGAATATAGACGTTAAGGGCCACCTCACAACTACATTATTTTCAAAATCAACTTTCCTTATTTATTCAGTAATATCATTCTAAAACCTACATCTAAGTAATATCAATTTTTAAATCTAGGCAGGCGTCTGACAAATAAGTCGATGTTACTGGTTTTCAACAATCTCGTTAAAAGTTAGCATTTCGTTAATGTTATAATCGTTATAATGACTTTGTTTGCAGGCACATATATCCTTAAATTAAGTATATTAAGTCTGACTTGATTGAAACCAATTGTTAGGTTTTTGATCTAATACCGATTTTGACCACTGAATTTTCTGACAATTTATCGATACATGGGGTTCACGGTTGTGAACGGTCAACAGTGGATATGTTTTCCTCCTTTGTACGTATTCTAAACTATGAAATCTCTAGGAGTAGACTTTTTGTGAATTATAAAGGGTTTTTACCATTTGTCTAATCTGGACAAAGTAGCACTTGATATTTGGGGCAGTCGACGAGACATGGCACCTGATTTCTGACATGGCACCTGATTCCCCTTCTGATGTTTTAGAAACCGTAGTTTGCTAATTACAAATTAATAAATGTTGATTAATATCCCGTAAATGTCGTGTTCATGGTGTACTTTAAGCATCATTATTTTTGTCGAGTTATTACTAACATGTTTAATTGTTTTTCTGTTCCAAAGTTAATTGTAGCGTCTCATTATATTAATAAAATCTCGTAAATAAATATTCAAACAAACAGTAGGTCATATTTGCTAATAACCAGGGGGGTTAAATTTGAAACATTTTAAATTTGTAAAGGTTATAAACATAATTAACGACTACAGGGCTCATGATAGAAACATTTTAAATTTTTAGTAGACATTATAAAATGACTTGGAAACGCAGGGCAGGGGGTCTCTCATATTAGTAATACAAACTATTATGGAGTAAAGAAAATAAATATAGTAATGGCGAGGGATATTATATTCTTGCAATAATAAATCTATTCTTTATAAAACTTATCTAAAATTAAACATAAAAATAGTAATTTTCAATTTAATGCATAAGGACATGCATGGCTTAAAATTGTAGATGTAGACATTTTATTATATCCTGGGTAAATACATGTATATGCATTTCTGCATAATACTTGAGAGGTGCAATTGGGGAATTCGTATCCTGTTTTAGTATCTTAATATCATTATACTGGCCTAAAAATTAGGATTTCAATAACAGACACCTAGCCATGGACATAGCCGATGAACTTAAAAAGGGCTTGTGCAGTCATCCTAAATACATTCCAGTCTCCCTTCGTTATGACCACCAAGGTTTGCATTATGATGCGCAGTGTTATGATTTGGAAGAATATTACCATTACAGAGCAGAAGAGGCCATCATAAAGACTAGCATTAAGGTATGTTTGTTTCTTGTTTATTTTGCATATAAGTTTTCGATATAATTGTTCTTAGAAAACATGAAAATAATTTTATTTTAAAATTAGAGGTACTGTAAGCAATGATCTCACAAAATGATACCCCGCCTCCCATATGAATATAATGGCAGATCAAAAAGTAAAATAAGAGGGCAAAATGGCAATATGTAATAAAGATTCTCTGAAAGTTTCATCAAATTTCATTTTGTGGTATTAGAGGAGTTGCGGATATGAGATGGGTACCCCAAAGCGTAACAGACCGTAGGACGGACGGACATACCGATTACTATATACCCTCCCGCTTTTCAAAAAGAGGTTACTAATAATATTTAATTAACTAAATTTACAATTGGACTTCATTACTGGTGACCTTTTTTCTTTAGTTTCTTAATTCTATAATTATTAATTAACTAAAATCTAAGAAAGCTAGACTAACCCAATTTGTTGCTTTAATATTATACACATGTACATAAGAATATTATAAAATATATTTCATAGGATGTTGTATCCAACCTGTATATTCCCTGCAAAGTATTTGACATAGGATGTGGAGATACAAAGAAGTCACAATCATTATTAAATGAACTACTACAAAATCAGAATACGGTAGACTACGCACCTATTGACGTTTCCAAAGGTATTACATGTATTCTGTATACAAACAGAAAAAAGCATCCTGTATTTCTTTACATAATATTTTCACTAATTGCTTTCGAAAAATAAATTAATGGGTTTTTTTAAAATGCTTATAGATTTTTATTTTATACTCTGTTTTCAGATTCTCTGAATGAAGTTTGTGATGTCCTATATCAGATTTATGGAGATGACCTCAAAGTGGATCCAATGCCAGATGAATTTTTTAAGGCAATAAGCAAGATACGGTAAACACATTTAAAGGACTTAAGTCCATAACACATTTTGTCTAAATAATAAAATATTGATGAAGATTCTTCTAAATGATTGAAATATCAGAAAAGGATATGTCGAGCCTTTACTAAAATGGTAATAAAATCTATAACGTTCCATCTTTCAAAATCTTATATTGCCAAAAAAGATCTTAAAGAATTTTATTTGAATAATCAGTATGAAATGCGATACTTTCCTTTGATAAATTACTTAAAATACTGAAGAACAGTTCTGCCTTTTTAAAAAAGATAAAATACAAATTTTCTTTTCTTGCAAATACTCAGTCTCTTTTAACCATTTAAAATTACAGTAATTATAGAGGACCGAAAATTCTTCTGTGGATAAGTGGACTGCAGTGTTTTCCAAAAGATTCCCAGCTGAAAATGTTGTCTTATATCTCTTCCACTTTGGAAGGTAACTTATGAATTTTCTTTAAATAAGTATTTATTTATTTATTTATGTCTTAATGTATCTAAATTTCTAAAATAATCTAACCACTGAAATTTTAAAAAGATATTAATCTTAGTTATCATTCATGATCCTTGGACCGTGTAGAGTATACTTCTAATGCATGTTAACTGTAGTTTGATCCTGATCCTAATCCGATCTCTGATGTTTCGGAGGTCCGTGTTTCCTCTGCTCCTATTTTATATTGTTTTATGGACTTTTGATATTGAATACTGTTCGTTATCTCCATATCCTTCCTATTTGAATATTAATGTAAGCTAACATCGGACTGTTTACTTGTAGAAAATGATGTCTGTTTGATAACAGCTGATATAACTCAAAATAAAGAAGTCATCAAAAGAGCATACCTGACTTTCGATGGTAAGTACAAATGTGTGAAAAAAATTAGTATGGTAATAATAACAAACTATGAAAATTAAGATCATGACCCGCATTTTCAAACCACCAAATATTACTTACCATTCTTGTCAGTGCTTTAATTAATCGTTAAAATTTGTCAATTTTCTAAATCATTACATTTTAAATTGATAGCTTTGATTTTTTTTTTTAAATTCGAAAAATGAAATATTCTATTGGTGCAGAAATTCAGTTCGATAAAAAAGCAGTTTATATCCAAGTACACTCATATAAGGGACAACTCAAAAAATAAGAAGTACTTGTTAAAAAAAGAACTTGGGGGACGGGGTCGTGTACAGGATGATTACTATGTTATACATGTATGTTGCTCTTGTTAAGAATTATTGATAAATAATTTATTTCTTGTTGTTTATTGTTCTTTAATTCTTTTTTTCTCTTTTTACAGAAACACGTCCTAATTCAAAACTTTATGCAAATGGTGTCCATGTGCTGAATAGAGAATTTGAAACAAACATTGATATTTCACAATTTAAATTGGAGGGAAGATATGTTGAAGACAAGGACGTTTCAAGCTCGAGTTACATACAAGTGTGGCTGCGCTCTCTTCGTAAACAATCTTATAATATAGGTACAAGCTGCATTACTTGTCTTACTCAAAACTTATGATTTTATTGATATTTATTTCTGATCAGTTTTAACAGAAATGGAGCTATTAAAGTTAAGAAATTGCTGTATGTGTTTAATTGTGTTATTATGGCACTCTTGATCAATTCTATCTAGAAGTTCACGTATTTCATTCTCATTTCAGATAAGTTGGGGATGACACTAACTTTGGAAGAAGGGGAGAAGTTAATGTTACATGGGGGTAATGGAATGAGTCATAAATACACAATTTATCAACTTGAATATATGTTTGCAAAAGCTCGTTTACGTATTTTAAAGAAATGGGAAAATGAAAATTCTGCCGTGTTACTTTGTAAGCGTGAAATATGATTCAAGCTAAGTAAAATGTTTCTTGTTCATTGATCATTAATAATTAAATATAGAAAAACATGTAAACGTTGAAAAATAAAAATAGGTATTGGAAATTGTTTTGTTGTGTACCTTACTTACCCTTTTTTAATTATATGGAAATCATACCATATAAGTTTGTTAGCTATTAATACATGTTATATGATATTAATGCGTGAAATATTCAAACATTAATGTTCAGAATTGGTTAACTCCGTGGTATTATTTAATTTGAATTCACAGGGACAGTGGAATCATTTTAATTCGTAGGGACCGAGGCAATATTTGTTGAAAAGCAAAATTATACTTTTTCGTGGGAATCAAGCTCATGAGTTGTTCATGTATACGACCTATCATTGTAGCAAATACTATATATTATTAAGTGAAATACTGACTGACGTCGTCTTCATTCCAAGCGCTATGCTATTATGAATACACTGAATTGTTGACTTGTTTTCATGTTATTTCCCAATCATGAAAAGAAGTACATGGCAGGAGATGCTCACTTCTTCATGGCACCTCATTCCAACTCTGATGTCTGTGTTTGCTCTGCTTCAGAATTTGTATTGTCAAATGGATTTTTGAGCTTATTGTTCCTTTACTTCATCAAAAGAATCGGCATTTTAAAAAAATGGAGATGTAAATCTTGTAGGTAAAAAGGCGGTGTCCACGAAATCCCTGAATATTGGTTGGCAAAGAACTTTGATAATTTCAGAGTATGTATCAAGTCAAGTTGTTTGTGGGCTGCAACTTTAATCATGTTTCGGCACTTATGGCTATTCAGAAGTGAGAGATCATTTTTATGCTAGCACCGTAGGCGATACGGGACCCTGGTTTAGACAGTCTCATCCAAAGGACCGGTCTCCACGTCCCGCAGTTTGATACTTAAAGTTAAATTCCTAATGCCCTAACTCTAGAACAAATGCTATAACGACTGTTTTTAGCTCACCTGAGCCAAAGGCTCAAGTGAGCTTTTCTGATCAAAATTTGTCCGTTGTCTGTCGTTGTCGTCGTCGTCGTTGGCGTCGTTGTCGTTGTCGTAAACTTTCCACGTTTTTATCTTCTCCTCAAGAACCACTGGGCCAATTTCAACCAAACTTGCTACAAAGTATCCTTGGGTAAAGGGAATTCAAGTTTGTTCAAATGAAGGGCCATGCTCTTTTCCAAGGGGAGATAATAATGAATTAGAGAAAAAATAATGGCATTTTTAAAAAATCTTCTTCAATCTCAAGAACCACTGGGCCAGAAAAGATGAAACTCATGTGGAATCATCCTCAGGTAGTGTAGATTCAGGTTTGTTCAAATCATGACCCCCAGGGGTAGGGTGGGGCCAAAATGGCCGATCAAAGTTTTATATAGGAATATATAGGAAAAATCTTTAAAAATCTTCTTCTCAAGAACCACTGGGCCAGAAAAGATGAAACTCATGTGAAATCATGCTCAGATAGAGTAGATTCAAGTTTGTTCAAATCATGACCCCCGGGGGTAGGGTGGGACCAAAATGGCCGATCAAAATTTAACATCGGAAATTTGGAATATATAGGAAAAATCCTCTTCTCAAGAACCATTGAGACAGGAAAGATGAAACTTCTAAGGAATGATCCCCAGGTAGTGTAGATTCAAATTTGTCCAAATCATGACCCCTGGCTGTAGGGTTGGGCCAAATGGCTGATAAAAGTTTTACATAGGAATTTCTAGGGAAACCTTTTAAAATCTTCTTTTCTATTACTTTTAAGCCATGCTCAGTGATATTTATAGGGAATCATCCTTAGGTAGTGTGGATTCAAGCTTTGTTCAAATCATGACTCCCTGGGGGGTTAAAATTAAAGCCCCCCCCCCCTCAGTAAACTTTCAGTTCTGATCTGATGTGTGCTTTTTCCTAGCCAATTGCTCAGGTGAGCGATGTGGCCCCTGGGCCTCTTGTTTTTCATTTCATTTCAAAGTTTTTGAATAAATTCTTCTAAAAAAAAAAAATATGAAAACAGAATGGCTAATAAAAAAGGCATTTTAAGTGTCTAATAAACCACTTAAAAATATTGGAAGACTACGAAGATATTTTCAGGTTGGTTAAAGTAGCTTTTTTGTTTGTTTGAACCTGATGACCTGTAAATGAAACTGATCAGATCTCCTCCAAAATATGGGGAGGGGGGTCCTGGATTTTCTGTAGGTCGAAGCAGTCAGATCCTCCTTTATCTTAGTGCTCCATATAAAAAAACGTAAACATTTGCAACTTTGTTAAAGTAAGGGTGCTTGGGGTCATTCTTCTACATTTCGGAAGAACAGATTCGATAATTTTGCTTTAAATAAAATATAAAATGTTTGCGCCACAATTGAAAACACCCGTATATCCGCATTTTTAAAAATGTTTCACTTAACCTAAAAACCAAACATTCAACGAAAAGATTATACTTGAGTCAACTTTCTGCAATAAGTAAATTTTACGAAAATTGTTTTAACCTCCACAACATGACCAGAAATAAAGAGCACCACTTTCTTCCAACAACGATGAATGCTGGATGATACTATAACTTACCAAAATAGAAAGCAACAAACTGACAAACTGCAAACTTAATTGTTTAAAGAATGATTCAATTATGAATTTTGTTTGAAGAAGGGAATATAATATCAATTCAGTCCAACCCTGAAATTATTAATAAAACATAAAATCGAAGAAAATACAAGCAACTTGAGGCAGGTCATATTGAAATTCTGACGGACCTTTCCCCTTTTAAACTTCTCCTTGAGGAATCATTCCTATAATTACAAATCACAAAATAACTTTAGACAAGTCAATAATTATAACGTGTCCTTACAATATATACAAGTACATAGAGGACATTAACCTATGGGACATGCGGGATATAGACGTAAATAATACCGGAGAAAAGAACGTGTAACATAACAGGATATTTATCTGTTTCTTATAACGTCAATACAGAAAACCAACTCTACATTACACAAGATTATATTTGCACTTATATTTATTGTAAATTTTGCACATCACTAAAAATTATTAAAAATTTCATCTGGATAATATTAATCTTTGCACAATACTTTGACGGTTAACCAATGCGTGATTTATAAGCATGGAAAAAATTGGGAATGTGCCTTATGTTTCCATGTAATGAATTTTAATCATTAGTACACGAGAGGATCATAGAATAAGAGATGTTTGTCCCCAAAATTGTAGAAAGAATGGCAATGTCCGTGGAAAACTTTAATATGTGTTCAACAGAAATGAACAAAAACAGTTACATTATGTTTTAAAGTCAATTTATTTTATTGACCGTCATTGTGTCACATACATTCATGACCATTCATGATAATACTAAGCACAGTTGAATATATACAAAGTAGCAAACATGTGGTCAACAAAATATAAAATACTACAAAAAATATCTATATAATTATTCCTTAAGTTAAATCATTGTTTGCTTTCTGTTCTGATGTCAAATCAGCTTTGTAGCAACATCATAACATTCTGACAGTTCAGTTGTAGTATTTGTAGGATTGAATTTTTAATAGGCCTCATTAGCTCATATTTTCTTTCGCTGGGGGAAATTTACATTCCGGTTAAATTTTCAAGACATCTACTCACTTAACTTGAAAGAGTTATCTTTGAGAAAACAAATACTAGTAGATAAGTAAATATTACTTATTTGATTATACAGCTATGTGTTAACAACTAAAATATAACTACACTTCCATCGATCTGTGCAAAAATAAACATGTGTAAAACAATGTCTTTAACATGTTTACTTGTCTTTCGCAAGCTTTCACAACCAGAAATTCAGTACAAAAATGATAAGATTAATGTTTACATTGTTTTCATATCATATTACATTATAAAAATCATATTTTGAAGCATAGGCAAGTTACTTATGGTATAAAATAATGTTTTTAATGATAAGGCATATAGTGGTTCAAGTTGAAAGACAATATAAGAGCTTAATAATGAGAAACTATTTTTTAAAATGTATTCTTATCTTGATAAATCAATATTTTACTTGTCTCTCAAAAGTACTTTTACAACCAGAAATTCAGTACAAAAATGAGAAGCAGATACATGTAAATCATTTAGGAACGCTCATTAGTTGCAAGTGTCTTACTGCATAGACAGTTTCATTTTAAAATCATTATCAACCGGATTCACTTCCTGACCGGAAATTCAGTACAAAAATCAGAAGCTGCTAAATCATGTGGATCTAAACACTCATTAGTTGAAAATATGTCTAACTTCGCTGATATTTTCATCTTTAAAAAAAATTATCAACGGGCTTCTCTTTCTGAATATCAGCTACTGAGTGTAATTTGAAGAAGCGTGAAACACGCAAGAGTCATAAATGTCTTCTGAAAGTTATTGCTGGAGTTTACAGCAGTTTTCTGTTGTCTCTCTGGTAGCTTCGAATTCTTTATCTCTAGCTTCGAATTCTTTATCTCTAAATCGTTCAAAGAGCTGCAGTGTTGATACAGTTTATCTGTAAATTTAACCGATAATTTTAAGCTTACCATTAAATGAAAGTACATGTATATCAATTTATACTTTTTAGCCATGAAAATACCTAAATATATCACAGTCAAATATACTCTTTTTTATCAGGAGCATAGTAAATTAGCCATCGTTTTCATGTCCATTGCTGTCTGAATCTGTGACCAAGTCAATTTTTTTAACCTTTAATTATTATGATATGCACAGTTTTAAACATGAGATTTATAAGATCACTGATGGTTTGTAATTGGATTATCAAATGCATTGTATTTTTTCCCTCGACAAGGCTCTTGGACCAAGAAACAACAAGGTCTTAGCCTTACAAAATCATCTCAAACAAACATCCACAGGAGTTTTATCTGTACATTTGAATATTTATAAAAATCGTTTGAGGTCTTATAGAGAAACTGTATGATAAAGTTTTGTTTTTATTTTCTTAAAATTTTGGAATATATTGAGACATGTTTATCGTTATCATACATAATATTGATACATGATTATCATACATAATCATACACAATATATGAAACAATAAGAAGAAATATTTAGCGATAAAGACCATTTTTCAAGCTCAAAAGCTCATAAAAACATCAGAGGTGCGATCAGGTGTCATGGAGGAGTGAGCATCTCCTGCCAACCGGTCACACTAACTGTGTGCTCCTTGTCATGATCGGAAATTAGCAGGAAAAATCCGTCGACAATTCAATGTGTAAATACTAGTCATTATTTCAACAAAATTATTTGTTACCTTCGGTAGAGTTTAAGAGACATTTGACGATCCTAGATCCAAACACCATTTTACACACTTCTTCCGGTCTCTCCTGACAATCAGGTAGATTTGATTCCTGCTGATCTAGCTGACAAATTCTATATAACTGAGAAAAGGATATTAAAATTATTCAACCAGTTTTGTCATTTTAAATTTCCGATGGCTTCCAGGATTCAAGCAAAAAGTTTTTTTTTGAATTTAATACGTGACGTTACAAAAGGACATGATAAGCACGATATGTCTTTAGCTTTTCTGCCGTTAACTTCCAACTATTCACTCTACTATTCTACTTTTGAGCATATATCTTTTATTATTATATGTCATTTCACAATTTTTATTTGTAAACATTAAAAATAACATAACGTACTGTAACATTTGCCTTTTCACAAAATATACCAGAGTATTTTTCTGTACATGAACATTCTAGATCAGTAGCCAAATCTTCATCAAATTCGCAAATGACTTTTCCACCATTCAAACAAGGACCTGCTCCGTTTATACTATAATCATGGCAGTGTTTACCTGTTATTCAATATAAAAAGAGAAGTTAACAAATGGTTATTAAAAACACGAATGACACTACAGCTGACATTAAAAGAGGTGTATTTTGTTATGAAAATTTGTACATCGTTACTACTGGGTCTTCCATCAAATTTACGATTTATGCTGTTTAAATTACTATGGTGAAATACATGCACATGTTTTCGTATAAATCATAAATAGTTAATCAAAGAATAAATATTTTGCCGTAGATAATCAAACTAAAACAATGTTGCGTCACAGTATATATTTTATTTCAGTAAACTTCATTTTTACAAAACATAATTTAAACAAATTAAATCATATTTACTTTGAAATTCAAGTCTTCATAATTCATTAAAATGTCTTATGTGTAATGATACAATTTTTTTTATGTAATATGTATGTTTACCTTAATATTGCAAAATATCTTCCCCGAATTCCCATGACAGAAATCCTTACTTACATGTCATGTGTTCTATGCTGTCTTGTTTCGAATTATCTCTGCATGCTGTATATTTCTGATTTGATTTGTTGGCCACGTGATGATAGCTACAAACACATTCAGGCAAAATAAAATCACCCCCACAAAACAGCTGCTTCGTCCCTGAAAATAAAAAAACAGTTTTCATATTTAAAGGTCGACGGAATTGCCTCTGTGAAGCGATTATTGTTTTTTTTTTCAGAATTACCTTCTTGTGTGCCTCTACAAAGGTCGGTCTTACTTTTTTGTCTCAAAAACTCCGGTACTGTAAAATAAATCATGAATGCATAATTCAAATTTAAAGCTAAAACGTGTTAAAACAAAGCTATCACACATAAAATACAATGTTACAAGATTTCTTATGATTTCATCAGTGTGTAGGGCTCTTCATCTCAGGTGCATAAAACAAAACAACGCATTTGTGTTTGTTGTCTTACTGAAAACTTTAATTTTACTCAAAGCAACATGGTCTCATTTCCAATAAGAGTATTTTAAAATACATAGCAAGAAAAAATGATCTAGAATGGCGTTGTAATGGCGTAATATTTCAAGATATGATCTATTTGAATTTGTTTAATTTAAAATTAACACCTGTAAATATTCTTCAGTTTCCCTTTTTTCGCGCAGTTTTGTCAAAAATATACTGTACACTTTAAGTATAATAAATGGAAAAACATAGTCTTATCCCTCTACAAAGATAATTTGTTCAATTTATTTGTTTCACGACTTGAAGAAATGTGCATATTAACATATTTTGATACATTGTACCTTCTGGTATGCCCGTCTCTTTTTCTTCATATTTTACAATATGACATGCTGAAAAAGAAAAATGATTACAATTGACATCAGAAATCTTTGCAATTAACAATATGAATCTTTCAAATCATACCACATATTGTGGCTATTAATAGATGAGGGGTTTATTCCCAACAAAAATTTAATACAGACAGGTATTCGAAATCCATTAATATTTTCTTCACTTTACAGTTTTGTGGAAGAAAACTAGAGACTTGCATTACTTGCGCTGTGTTTAATTATATTAACATCAATTTAAGGGTAAACATTATTAGCGATTTGTTTTCTTTATTCGTTAGTTTATTACCTCATCATAGGTTAAGGGTTGCGTTAGTCCATATGTATTGCTTCTAGGTTAACATAGATCGGGCGAAAAAAATTAAGGAGGCTAGGGGTCAACAAATAAACCATCGGATATAACTTATTTTTCATGATATCTTTTACTGTCAACCATCATTTGGCAAAGAAAAATTCAAAACATATCATTTTAGTTTTAAAATTCCATCACTTTTACAGGTCTTTATATGGAGCTCTTCTACAGGAGATCAATATAGTTTTAAAATGGTCACAAACCAGATTGATATAAAGATTAAAATGTAAGATCTTGTTTAAAAATAACTTATGTATATATAGAGATTCTCCTATGATTTGTAGTTGGTATGATTTTTATCTAACTAGTTGTGTAGGGTTTTTAATCCCCCAGCCAGCCTTTCGGAGAGAATAAAAAAAAAACAACGAGATGGATAAAAAAATCTTGGGAACACTGACTTCGACTCATATGCATCGATCAACGACGAATGAGGTAGGACATATTCAGGTAGAATCACTTCGCATTTTAGTTTTGTCTTGTAAAGGTCTAATGCAAAACTACTATTGAAGAATAGTAGGAGGTCATCTTGGGAATGTGATATTCATCATGTCATCGAACATAACGTGACGCACCTAATTGGACTTTACTATAGTCTTCAACGGTTTTATCAACTGTCCATTTTCAAAAAAAAATATCGATAAGACTATTAAAAGGTAAATGGAATATTCGAAAATTTCAGATAATTTTATTGAATATTTTGGTTTATTTCATAGAAAGTTCTTTTTATTTTGTATCATTAAAAAAATAGAAACAATTTCTTCGAACTTTAAGATCATCCCTTGTTTAACAATTCTTTTGAATTATTATTATTTCATTTCATTTCACTATACCTTTATTCCATTCTTACCTCCTAAGTTTCCATAAGTCTCGATTTTTGCAGTTTGAATTATTAATACCAACAGTTGTATAATTCCACTACATTGCATGTTCTGTCTTTACATCTGAAATTGAAAGAATTAGTTAATAATAACCTTGTTTGTTTCAGTTATATAGAAATATTTACATCCACTGAATATTTTCTTCTTTATTTCTTAAGAAAGCCCATTGCGTTCATCACTGCATGAACTACATTAGGCATATCACCTGTACAGATTTCTTGATCAATGGCCGTTCCATCAATGAAACGTACAAAGACGTTCGCATCATTAACACAATAATTAATATTTTCAATCCTACTTGAAATGATAATTTAAACAGATATAAATATAAACAATAAAATGTCTTTCTTTGTTTGTTATTACTGGAATGAACGGTCGCAGCTATTGCAGAAAAAATTTACATAACCCGCTTACGCGGGTTATGTATTTTTTCTGCAACAGCTGCTTCCGTTCATTCCAGTAATAACAAACAAAGAAAGCATTTTATTGTTTAAATATACATGTATGTGTATGTTTGCTAAGATATTGAAAAGACATGGCGGGAATTACACATCAGGTATATATTTACTTAATCTTATCTGTTAAGCTATCAACAAGAAAGTGTCAAAGTGGTTTGTGAATGAATCTGTGTCAATTTAATGTATTTCAGTGAACTTGACATGAAAGAAATCATGAAGTGGATATTTTACTAACTAGTTGAGAAGGACTGACTAACAACTAAATTCCATGACAAACTTGTGTAGTTTTGTCCTGACATCAACTTCTCTATCATTGCTCCTTATCCCATTATAACCCGATAGTAGATGGCGTTTACATCTCCAAATTTATTCGTTACTCATGAGCATACTCCGAGTACTTTCAATTTTTAATCCGTGGCAGGTTACTGGCAAATGAGTTGATGTTATACAGTTTTCACAACCTCATTTTAAGGCAGTATTTTGAATTTTTTAAAAAAAAGTGGTCGCTATTATGACCTTTTAAGCTAATATTTCCTTCCATTGAATCGTGCTTTGGCTTACTTGTTCAACATCTATTGTTGGTCGTTTTTATACTGAAATTGCCTACGGATTGTTCCATCGAGAATTTGTCGTGTTTGATTGGTCAACAGAGAATGCTTATTCCTCGTACTAGGCAGCTGGTTGCACCTCTGGAATTTCCAAGGGGGTCTTTTTATGCCCTGTCTAGGTTTGTAGATCTGTATTGTTGATAGAATTTTTTAGATCGATCACTAATGGATATCTAAACCTTTTTACATTCTCTTTAAGAGTTTTACTACACACATGAAAAGAAAAAAGTTATGTTTGTTTTTGCATTCCGCAATAATCTTGGTGCACTTGAAAAATGAAAAATTTATTAATTTGTCACATGAAAGGTTTGCATTCTTTTGATGCATCAGGTTCTGGCGAAATAGGAAGTGAAAATATCTCCCCGATATTCTGTTTCCTTTGCTAAATAAATAGCTTGAACCTTGTTTAGATGTGTCAGTTGGAATGAAATATTAAAATTTTAACACCATACCCAGTATTCTAAAAAAAAAAAAAAACTTCTTGGTCATCCCTCTATGATTTAAAGACATTACAGTAGTATAGTAGCGCATTTTAATTCAAAGAAACGATCCACATTTGGAAACAAAAAGTTGTTGATCAAGCAACAATATTAAATAAACAATTGTATTTGAAAATTGCATCGAATACTGTCGCTTTAAAGTCTATAAAGTTTGAGGGACAATTAAAGCTCGGTAATTTGCCGTACCAGTACATTGCATTCAGGAATTATGTGTTTTGGTTCTATTCTCGCATGCAGCGTATATTTTGTTTTCATTATAAACAATAAGGACATTTGTCAGTTGAGAATTTTATTACTGATTTATCAAAATTTAAAAATTAATATATTTGTTTAAAATTGAAAGTGTTTTAGTTGCACCGAAATGGACGCCTACTACATATGTTACAATTTGACACGGAATTTAAAGTTAACGTAACAGTTCCAAATGTGCGTTTACGAGTACTAGTAAAAGTATGTCCAGCCGTCGACTTTAAAAGGGTGTCTTATTTGAAATAGGATGTAAGGATGTAAATTTAAATTTTAACTATCAATATTTCGAAGACACGATTCTTGTAGTTTACATTCTAAAACAGTCCATCTTTTTTGTGGAAATCTTTTTAAAGACGGGTAATAGACGAATGATTCACAATAAATTGATCATACATCCAATATAATTACACTGTATAATGACAAAGTTCATATTTTGCTCTGGGAGACCCAAAAAGTGTCAGATCAAAACGTTAGATACGAGGTGCACAATAACATTATGTAAGAAAGAATCGCTGAAAGTATCATTAAATTGTATTCAGTGGAAAAGTAGGAGTTGTGGATAAGAAATGAGTACCCTTCAATATTATAGAAAGAATGGCAATGTCCATGTTTTTCTATGGGAAATCCAAAATTGTCCGCTTAAAATGGGAAAATGGGAGTTGCACAATCATCACAGTGGTACTATGTAACAAAAATTCTCTCATTACATTTAATTCAGTGGTATAAGAGAAGTTGCGGATAAAAGATGGGTACCCCAAAGCGTAATAGACGAAAGGACATCCCGAACATTACATGTATATATCCCTTCCCACTTTTCAAACTGGGGTTATTTGTCTCTGGGCTGAGCTACAAATTGTCTATATGAATTATACAAACCATTTCAATATCTGTCAATAAATAAATGCATGATACTTACATTCTCAGATTTACACAAAACGAGGTTCATTCGTAGAACATTATTCTCCGCCTCGTAATTCTCTCTAGCTTGCATTCTGAAAGCAGAATTCCCTCAGTTTCAAAATAGAAAGTGAAAATTCTGGGTTTACCTGAAATAAAAATTTATGATGGTCCTTCATTGGTGTTATGTATCGATATGAGACCACACACTAAATGTCAGATAACAAATATTTATACGCATGCTCTATAATCTGTTTTAAACTCATTTGTTAGCTCGCCAAGAATTAGATTTAAAATCAGAAAATTGATTAATTAAATTCTAAAGTAATTGCTTTGATACAGGTGCATGGCATATAATTGTAAGCATGTGCCACTATTGTAGTAGAATTGTATACTTCTCTTTGAATTTAGAATGAAGAAGTAGTTTTACAATCACTAATATCACATTATTCCTGCCATGAGTCGTATCGAATGGAATTGATACATAAGTATAGTTGTGTTATCTGAATCAATTAATGTTTTGGGGACAAAAAAAGTTTATCTGCTAGAAATGGGTTAAAAGCTTAGGTACGATTTACCAGTATCAAGTTCATTCTGCACAAATTGTGTTGATGTTTATAATTAAACTGACGCCTCTTGTATGCAGTGTTTTTAGCAATGTAATCTTTTGAATCTCTAGCGAACCAACAAACAGTAAAATCCTTATTTTTAACACGTCCCACTTTTGATAAAAACACTCTGAATTTAAATCCAATCGAACATTTATAAAGGATATAACTCGTGTCTGTATTGTATGGTCTCTACATGTAAAACTTGAATTCAACCAGTTCTTTGCGGATTCTATAAAAAATGAGTTTCTGATGTATTCACAAACACAGCTAGTGGTCCAGTAAAATCATTGCTAGTTGTTTAAATTGATAAAGTAAAATTTAAATACACCTAAATTCATCGATGATTCTTTATCAAGATGTCAATCTCGGAAAGTTAAAGAGCAAACAATATGGGCTTTCTTTGTCTTCATTCGGCTGTACAGTAGAAGTTTAAATACGTTTTAAACGGCATTCAGATAAGACAATGTATATCAAATCAAGAGAAAGAAATAGAACTTAAAAAGAAAAAGTGTAAAAACACAAGTAAGAAAAATCTGCATTACATGGCGGAATTGAACGCCACTTTCCTCTATTTTTCTACAGAAGATACCCTGGATCCGTCCTCTGAATCCTCAGAAAAAAGGAGAGCAGAGGGTGGTTTAAAATCAAATACTTCTTCTACAGGTAAACGTGATCAACAAAATGGAAAAGGACCCACTGTTCACCACTCAGGAGAAAATTCAGGACGTGAAAAGCAGGTTGAAAAAGAGAATGAGAATAGAGGTAATTTCGGACAAAATGTTTCCAAAATCCAAACAAGCAACAAAATGAAGGACGACAAAAAGCAGGAATATATTTCTTCAGAGAATCATTCCTCACACAATCCTGAAGATGTTGTTTCCAAAATATTGCCGAAATCCATGGGTTCATCAAATGTTGAAAACACAACTGACGTTTATCTCCAATACCAAACACAGGAGGATGGCAAGTTCCATTTTGTTTGTGACCTTCGTTATATTCCTGAAAAATACCTAAGGAAACCCCACCCTTATTCAGACGGAGACGATATCTGGGCGGATCCTGAGTTTCCTTATCCACCAATAGATATTTTCCCCAAAGGGACCACCTGGATTAGATCTAAGGATTTGATAGAAACTCCTGTGTTATTTCAAAACCCTCTACCTTTTGTTACAGTATTTAGGGGATACTTTGATACATCAAAGTTTTTGGTAACTTTTTTGACTGTTATGGAAAATGACCTGTTATTTTCAAAGGTAATGTGTTATGAATACTTATACTTGAAAAAAAAACATCAAAAAATTCACATTTTGTTTGGTATATATATATGCTATCATGATACAAGTATTTTGAAGGAAAAAATTCAAAATTAAGTCTATGTATAAAAGCACTTAGATGTAAAAAATATTTGCTTGATCATGTTACTGAAACAAAACGAAAGCATTCAATTGGTATGAAGCATAACATTTCTGTCACTTGGTAGATTTACTTGGGCTAAGAATGACTTCCGTGTTCGTATAGATTCCAGATACACATGTATTTTAAGAAAGAGAATGAACTAGTTTCGATTCCTTTAAAGAACAGAAAAGGGTACATTTAGACTTACAAGAGAGTTTATCTTCTTTACACTGAAACGATTTCTTTCTTCCCGTACGTTATGATTGTTTTAATATTAACAATTGTAAATGTTCACATTATACAAATATGCAACGAATTTACGATCCTTCAAACTGTAACATGAAATTTGAGGAACTCCCCAAAGCACCTTCAAGTTTTTATTAATATACACCGTACATTACGAAAATGAATAAAGTATTGATCTGCGATACTTAGTAATTAACAGTATACTTACTATTTTGTCCATCAATTGAAATTTAATTCAGACTGCAGAGCAAAAGTAGATCAGTTTAACACGATCACAGTTTCTGTTTACGGCTCTTCATACATTATGTAATGCTTGTTATCTCACTGCGCGTATGGAAAAATAAAGATTGAGCACGCTGCAATTAAGAGCCGTGCTATCTGTTGATCATAAAACTTGGGCCCAAGCTGTTTTAGGTATTTGGCAAACGTGTTTCGTTATTTTATAGGTCACTAGGAGCAGAGATATAATGGAAAATATTAAACATCCCTACCTTATAGCATACTTTTTAATTAATGACAAATAAATACATATATAAGTAGGCCTTTTTTACTTTTATTTAATACATGTTACATGCGTGCCACCTGTTCGTCTTTTTTAAGGTTTTCAAGTCTCCTTGTATTTCTGAAGAAAACAAGAAACTCGATGGCGTTGTTCACTTTCGGTTCTGGTATTTTGGTCAGTGGGTGGATATCTACATTGATGACTTAATACCTGTTCAGGAAGGGTGCTTAATGATGACGTCACATCCAACTACCTTCAAAAACGACATTGGAATCACAATGGCTGAGAAAGCTTATGCAAAGTACGTTTAGGACAGAATAATTACTCAGATAACTTTATTTTAAAGGGGAAAAATCCAGAAAATAATGTAACAGTTCCAAGATGTAATTCATAGTCCATGCAAAATACAGTATAAAGTGGTTTTCTTTAGTGGGTGCAAAATTTGGCGTTTTGCTTGCTCAAAGATAGGCCAATAATGTTGATGTTGTAAAGAAAGAATGTTCATCTTTAAGATGAGTTTTTCCGTAAAATTAATCTACATTTCATATCGATTCACACAAGAGTTTGAGAAAAAGTAATACCGGATGAAAGACACATTGATAAACAACAAACAGATCACAGTAAACATCTTTTTGACAACTGAAGTATTTATACACAAGGGTGCATATTTAACGATTAAAATTTTAGCGGACTGCCAAAATTAGCACGACGTTAAGAAGTCCAGCTATACGGTATGCCTGTCATGTTACATGTACATGTATACCATATTAAAACCATGGTAATATATGTATTCCATTGAGATTAGATTTGTTGCATAAGAGAAACTCAAAGGGCAATTGGGGAGACATGTTAGCTTGTTCTAAACTAATTATACTCCTGTAGGTTCATAGGAGGCTATAGGAACATGGAAGAGAAGGACTTTGATGACTTTTTTCACGGGCTGACGGGAGGATGTGCTGTGGAATATAAATTTAAATTCCCCGTCCACGGAACACAGGTTTACAGAAAAATCAGAGATGCCCTTGACAGTGGAGCGTATATTTTCTGCTCTGTAAAGGTATAGTTATTCAGACAAAACTATCTTTTTTCATCGAGACTGAACAGATCAAACTTTCTTGTGCAAGACGACCTATATGTAGCTTCCATACTTAGACTTAAATCGGAACAATAAAGGAAGCTGACCGGACTTTGCATGCGAGTCTACCTTGCCGAGTTGAAGATCAAGATTGCATTTTGTTTCGCTTTCATATTTTTTTCAATTTTCTTTGTTTTATGTGTTTCTATAGGGAAAAGATTACACCAACGCTAAGAAAAAAGAATATCACTTATCCAATGATCTCAGAATGCTTTTCCAACATGCGTTCTTAAAACGCATATAAGAATTACATGTAATATATTAACCAGGTAGATTGAAGTAAAATAACGTATGCGCACTTTACTTGGTTATCTCAATGTTTTCTTGTAGAGCATGAAATCGTACTTTTTTGGATTTGGGGAAAATAAGGATTATTCTATTATCGGGACATTAGAAGTTTGTATATATAAACTGATCACTAAAAAATTTACTTTATATATAGAAATTACTTCTCGTAATGAACGATTTCCGAATATAAATGTTTTACTAAGAAATTTGAAAAATTGAAATTTTTCATACAGTGTGTTCATAAATTTTAATATTTCAGAAGTTTTTTTTACTTAATACTTTATTATTTATTTACCTTTCTTTCTTTATTATAATAATAATAACTTATTATGAAACCTAGATTACGACTTACCTCAACGAAGACGTCTGTTTGGTTAAACTAAGGAACATTTGGAGTGATTTTGAATGGACGGGCCCTTGGAGTCATGGGTAACTGCTATATATATTTCCAAATTCCAGAAAAAGCAGAAAAAATGCACATATATTATAAAATGAAATACACAAATATATACATGCATATTCACATTGCAGTTTTGAAACACTCAAAATCATAGCACATTCTTTTCCAGGAGTTCTGAATGGGCTCAATGTCCATTTGATGTGTACAAGCGGAATATCACACAGAGTAATGAAAAGTGTTTCTTCTACATGGACGTGAATGATTTTCTTGAATACTTCGAAGGTTTCACCATTGGAAGTGTCATTCCAGATTTTAAATTCAATGGGCCAAGTTATATGGGTAAGCTGTTATATACTGCACGACATACTGATTGAATGTTAATTTGATAGACCTGATTTTTGAATGTAAATGGATTAAACAAAAAACAATCTCGAAAACGTTTTGTTGCATTTTCCTGTATTTTAAGGAAATCTTAGGTGCAGTCTTAAAAAAATCGTCTTCCTTTTAATATTCGCTAGTTAATATTGAATTTTGTCATAAAGTATTAAATTTGAAGCTTTTCTCTTCAGATTACCACGTCAATATCTACGGAGAATGGCGAGGACATACAGCAGTGTCTTTCACAAATCACCTGAATAACCCAAAAATCCAGTTTACCGTCTCCAAAGAAGGTTTTGCTTCATAAAAATCACACTATTATCTTTCATCTAAAAAAAAAAGCACAGATTGATAGTGGTAACTCAAATTTCTCGTCTGAAGAGTCTATAGTATTTAAAATGTCTCGCTGATTTCCATTCACATTGAATCAAACCGGAGAGTAATAATACGATTTTATCATATTTTGATAAATATTTAGCAAGCATTTCCTTTCCAGAAAATCTTGCCAAGCATTTGTTTGATGTTGGTATTATTTTGACTCAGAAAATTGTCAACAAGGAGAAACCATATGGAATTCATTGCAGTTTATTGAAGGTATAAATATAATATTTAATAGTATTTATATCCAGCGAATTAAAATCTACAAAACACAGTTAAAATTTGTTTATCAAGTTAATAAAAATCGAATTCGAACGATTAATAATCTGACTTCAGACAGAAGTTATAAAATATCTAAAATGTAACAGTGCTTGTGGCATGAAACTTAATTGGTGTGTTAAACTTTACCTGGCCAATCTTAATAATAACAACTGATATAAAAAGATGAAATCATTGTAATAAATATAATTATTATATTTATTGCATTATTACATCTTGATATCATATTATCATTATTTCATGTATAATAACATTACTAGAAATTTTATAATTGAAAAAATGCAGCTGATTGATGTGCGTTATGATTTTAAAAAAAAACCTTTTTACACTAATAATGCATAGTTAGTATTAGGTCAGTTTGAAGTATTCCAAAATCTAAAAGGCAATATTTTCTTACAATTACAGTGATGCAAATTATGATAATTATAAAGTTTAAAACATACAATTTTCAGACCTAAGAAGATGTACATTTTATCTTAGCTTATTCACATAGCTTTTTTTTTCAGAAAAGTATAAGTAATGTGTAATTGAAAATTTGTATCAAAATATTGCTTGAAACTATCATTTAAAATTCCTAGCAGTTTATTACGCAAAAAAAATTATAGGACCAATGTTCCCAGACACTGAATAAACCAAATGTGAAGATTTTGCGATTTTCTTAATAACCTTCCAAAACAACATATACACTACGATAAATCTAGATTTTTCTTTATCCATTTTGTGAGCAGATTTTTACTGATTGCAATATACTTTTTGAATTAATACAAATACGATGTAAAACATTAAATTTTATTGGCAATTTTCATATAAAAGATTCTAGATCTGGAAATTCTTTATTATATCTTTATCTGGTGTTGGAAATCTATATAACCTAGCTGGGATGTATTAACGTCAAGAAGTAACATGAGTAATAAGAAAACATTCCAGTTGCAAGTTATCGTTCGATTCTAATTGAAAATGGTATGTGGCGTCGAGTTGACCTTCTGATGCTTCATTTTAATTTTAGGTTGTAGACACATCAACAGATGGAACATATATTGTTAAGTATATCGGTCAGAAAATGGAATACTATACACAAGAGCAAGTCGCAATTCGACAGAGTTTGTCGCATGGATTATATATAATAGTACCATCCACCGAAAAAAATGGTCAAGAGCGACAATTTCTTCTACGAGTTTTCAGCGAAGAAGCTTTGCATGATATTGGGTAGGTATTTAAGATGAATTTAAATTAGTAAATGTCCGTCTTATCGTAAAAATCCTGTCCCCATTGTTTTATTTCGGTACCCTGTTATCTCGGCCTATAAAAATTTGCCACCTCCTACTACGTATGGCATTTATACTTTATGCAATGTTTTATCTTGAATAAAAATGATTATAGCAAAATTTATCTGAAAAATTCTAGGCCGCTTCCCGAGAGCAGACGATTGGTGCTGTGTGGAGAAGAGGGGTTATACCAGGAAGATGTATAAAGCTAACATAAACACAAACCGAGTTTTTAGCGCCATATGCTTACTCTAATACACAGACATTTGAAAGTTACCTCATTAAATTGAAGAGCTACGAGCAAAAAGCTTCCAAAAGAATTTTTATTTACAGTGTACATTTTCGTAAAAAAAAGTTAAGGTAAATGGTCACAGTTTCTTAATACTAAACGTATTTGTTTAAATAAATTGCGTATAAAAACACTTCATGAATGTCGTGAATCTATGGCCTGCTAATTTTCAATTAATATGCATTAAAAGGGATAAAACAATCTAGTACATATTTGTATAAAAATGTCATCAGAAATGGACGACATGAAGATAATGTCACAGCTATCATTTCTAGGTAAAGCGGTTAAGATTATTATCTACAACCCATTTTAAAAAATTCTTGATCATACACTGTATATAGTATACCCCATTATACCAGATTTGAGGGCATAACGTTTTGGCACGGTCTGTCCGCAAAAACTTTTATCCTTCCCATAGCTTAATTTCGTCTTTGGATTGGTTGTTTCACGAACATGTACATATACGTGCTTAAGGAGGCTGGGGGGTCAACAATTTAACCACAAAGTAACCACCAGATTTAACTTATTTTTTTAGATATGGTATCTTAAGCTGTCAACATTCATTTGACAAAGAAAAAAATCATAAATTTTAGTTTTAAATTTTGATCATTTTCTATATGTTTATATGGAGCTCTCCTTTTAAAGGAGATACTGTAGAAATAGTCTGAAAATGGCTGCCACCCGCCACCCCCCAGCCTCGTTAAGACCTTTTTTTGCGTGGCAACATATTTGACCTCTTTTCCTTGAGTTAAGACTTTTACCTACTTCTGCACGAAAATCTGGAGATAAAATCTTATTTTCACAAACGTATTTTATTATGACAAAAACTCGTTCAACGTTCCATAAATGTTGTCTTTTTAACCATGACCTTGGAATTTGACCTACTATTAAAAACGTTTAACCTTTGCCATAACTTTTCAATCCTTTGTGCTAGGACAAATATATAAATGTATATATATTTCAGAGGTTTATTTAAACAATAAAATGCTTTCTTTGTTTGTTATTACTGGAATTAACGGAAGCAGGTGTTGCAGAAAAAATACATAACTCGCGTAAGTGGGTTATGTAAATTTTTTCTGCAATAGCTGCGACCGTTAATTCCAGTAACAACAAACAAAGAAAGACATTTTATTGTTTATATTTATATCTGTGTGAATAATCATTTAGAGTAGGATTAAAAAGATTAATTATTGTATTAGTGATGCGAACGTCTTTATACGTTTCATTGATGGAACAGCCACTGATCAAGAAATCTGTACAGGCGACATGCCGACTGTAGTTCATGCAGTGATTAACGCAATGGGTTTTCTTAAGAAATAAAGGAGAAAATATTCAGCGGATGTAAATATATTCCTAGCAAAACAACCTAAAGAGATATAGGGATTTTTTTTTATTAAGATCATTATTGACTTGGTGTCAAGAAATAAGGATAGAAGCTTGTTGGCTTTGGTCACAAACCCCAAATTTTATGAAAGCAGGATCCATGAAATTCGCCAACTTGATTTAAATACAGGTACAAAAAGAGTTTAATTAATAAAAACAAATAAAGAACCCAGATGATATACAGCATAACAATTCCTTTCCTTAAATAATTAGGTGGAAATGTCAAAAACTGTATGAGCATTTGCTGTCAGGGGAACAAAATCAAAGGAAGCATACCACCTGAGTGACTCAGGTAACCTGACAAGCAATATTCACTTTACACATATTTGTGTGACTGAACATGTAAACAATGGCAAGAGAGGAAATTTGTATGTTATTTAACATCCCTTCCGGGAATTTTTCAATCATGTGGAGATGCCACCACTTGCCAGTGGAGAGCTCAGCTGCAAATTTTGACCAGTATTTGGCACTCAGGGCCATTGAGCAGTGAGATATCTTGTTCCTGCCTGCATCCTCTGCAACATGGAACCCTGATTTATACAGTCTTATCTGAAAAACCATTATCCACATCAAACAGTGAGAATCAACTCCTTACTCTGCAACTGTAAAGATGACGCTCCTATCACTGTGCCACTTGGATGACTCATTTGTTTGTAAATAAGGCCAAAAGAAAAATTAATATACTCTTGTTTCCTGTCCCCTGACCAAAAAAATTAGGGTAGATAGGTAGGGAAAAAAATTTATTTTGAGAAAAAATTTTATTTTCAAAACTCAATGAATGCAGAACATATAGTATGTAATAACAAGAAAATGATATGTTAACACTTTACAGAGCAAGTTTGTTAATAAAGATTTATAAAGTAAAGGTATCCTGTACACTTATGATGTATAAGTTCTGTAAATATTGTTGGATGACTTTAGTATTTTAAGAAAATAGTAACCCAAAAAATGTAAATGTAATAAAAACTTTTAGGGTCGGATGGTAAAATGTAGGGTAGATCGGGTGACAGGAAACGAGAGTATTTTTTATTTTGGCCTAAGGAAGAAGTACATGTATTCTATTAACCTTCTTTATTCATAACAATCTTTATTTAAATATTACTGCGCTTTACCTGTATATAAATTCAAATGTCTGTGCATTTTATTGGGTTTATTCAAGTGTATAATGTGCTTATGTCTCTTTATTATAGTGCTTTATCAAAGGTTTTCTGCATTATCAACTGTCATTTTCATAATACCGCTTTTTCAAAGTTCTGTATTTCCTAAGCATGTACAATGCTTCCAACTCTTTTATCACAAATTCTCCTCTAAAAATCAGCATTTTGATCTCCTCCTCGTCTTTTACATCTTTGTTCTTGAGAAAAGCTGCTTTACACCTATCTCGGAAATAAGGGTAGCCTTTCGGATATTCTTTTCCCAAGTGCAACAGCTGAAATTCAAATACGAAAAAGATATCTCATTATCACTTCTGTTTGAAGAATTTAAGTACAATGTTATGAAATTGAAGATATCCAAGTCTAGATAATTCAGTAAATGTTTGAGTATTTTTAAAAACAAACAAATGTTTCTGTACTTCGGGAACAAATCGTGCCCAATTATGCAGAATATGGGAGGCGTGTCTATTAAAATAATTATGGATTGTCTAAAAATTGACTTAAGTTGTTAGACTTGATCTTCATGAATATTTTATTTCAAAAAACAATTAAGGTAGAGATCATTTTAACTAGTGAAACTTTCAATAGCCTTAAATTATTTTAAGAAAATTAATTTTCAGTTGTTGTTCATTACATATACTCCAAAAGGATAAAGCTATCCAATATACAAACTGCACCTTATTAAAGTTAGATTATGCTTAATGACTAATGTTCAATACAGTCTAACCTAGAGTAAAAATGTCAATTGAGAAATCCACAAATTCAAGATTTTGTTAGATTGAACAGAATGATTTTAAAAGGGTTTATAAATATTCACATATTGTGAAAACAGCTATTTCAACCAATGTACATAAAATCAAGGAACAGATCTGCTTTGGTATTTGGTCTGCATTTTAAGACAATTCGTGTTTTGAAAATAGATCATTTTTGTATGTATACTCACATTCTTATACAATTCAATTACTTGAGTCCTTAGTTTGGGGTTAGACATTGTGCTTGGATTGCTGTCATACCATAATCAATGCTGTAAAATAAGCAAAGTAGGACATCTGTGTTTCATTCAGTGAAATGAATACAAGAATTTTGATTTCTGAGACAATGTCTCCTTTCAGCAAGATTTATATCGTCCATTTCTCTAAGCTGAAAATCTGAAATTTCATAAAAAATCATCAAAGTGCAACAACAAAATGCAAACTCACATACCAAAAAACTATAGAACATGTGATCATGCCCAAGTCATCTTGAGAAGATCTTAAACATTTTTGCCCCATTACATTTCTGCATAATTTTAAGAATTTGACCCCACTCTACCCCTAGGGGACATGACTTGGTAAGAAAAAAACTGCTTTACTTTGAGAGCTTGAATATATTTTACAAAATAAAGTCTCACTGTTCTCAAGAATTTGAATATTCCTATGTAAAACTTTGATCTCCTATTGTGAATCTTGAGTCTATACTATGTTTGTAAGCTTTCACACCACACAATTTCCATATTCTCTAGACCAGATAAGATAAGATTATCAGTGGTTCTAGAGAAGATTTTTAAATGAGCTTACCAAATTTTTAATTTTTTTTAATTTTTTTTAAATTATCTTCAATGTCCTTCATTTGTTTCACTATATCGAAGATTTTATTAAATTTAATTTAATTTAAATATTGGTCGAGTGGGGAAGAATATGAACATGTTTTACTGTACTACTGTAGAAGGACTTTAAAGTATGTACCGGTGTAGGACAACAATTAAGGTAAGTTTAAAAAGTCAATTATGAGAGATGAGCTCCAAACGGAAGAAATTGTATTCATTTTCTGTCGATTAAGCACATGTTGACAACTGACACATGCATCAAAATTTAGGAAAATCATAACTGTAGTGGAGAGAATCATGATAATGATTGATTGTATGTTGTTTAAGTCCTTCTCAAGGATTTTTCACTCATATGGAGACGTCATGATAATGAAATAATGATAACGTTTCTATAGTGATATATTTTACCGATTGGGAAAAAAAAGTTATCTCGTACAGTATATCTATGAAACGTGATTGGTTTACATTGTGTAATTTACAGGAAAGTCCTACATGTAACTTTGTATAAAGTAACAAAACAAATTTTATAAAAAAAACATCTTCTTAATTTTAGTTAGTCTGAACATACAAAAAATACGCCATATACGACTTTTGAACAATCCGGAACACAAGCCCTTATGCAATACAGGCTGTTCAAAAGGCATAATAATGCCTTTCAAAACGCATATACTCATGCCTTTTCGAAAGGCGTAATAACGCCTTCTACGTAAATTGATCCTAATACACAGATGCTTGTAGGCTTTCGTACTTACGCAATAACTTATTGCATAATCATATAAATAAACAAGTTATTTATGTAATTTTTTTCACAATTTGTATTAAAAGACCGTTGTGATATTTGCACTAACATATTGCACTGTAAATGTACTTACACTGTCACTGGTAGGCTAGTTCAATAGTTCACAAGTTGTTCTGTTGGTCCCGTTTGTTGTTGTTGGCTTTATTTCAGGAACTTCGAACCCGATCATAAAAAAGTTGTTAAACGTAACAAACGATTTCAATGACCATTACAGTGTATATTCACAGATTTTGCGTAATAAAAAATTAAATCATCCAGGAAATTCATTCTATTTATTTCTTAAAAGATAATCAATTCATTCACGTTTATCGGTTGCAGCAGCAAGCAATTCTGAAATATACATTTTACATATGATCATAAATAAACATGTATTGATACTTTTGTGTCACTGGCATGCATGTAGATCTATGTATTTTTCAATTATTTGTTTATCTGTTTTGAATTGACAAATGCATATACATGTACATATATATGCACATGACCAAAAGAAGTTCTAATCATCTGCTTTCAAATACCTTTCTTTTTTTAATATTAATGAAAACAAAGCGAGAATTAAATGTTGTTGATTTTTTATTTAACAAATTATTTTAACAATACAAATGCTTTATAATATATTTACATTATTTATTTCATCATCTTTAACATGTACAGAACTACATGTATTTATCAAAATTTCATATAAATTTATGATGAGCATGCATATGTATAACGTACATTTTTACATGATGAATCTGTATGCACAGACGAGTGATATGCCAATATACGAATGAAATGAAACACAGAAAAGCAAATAAAATACCCCACTGATAACATTTCATCCGTCCACTGAGCTCTTCACTCTTTCAGTCAGATTTGCGTGTACATGCACATATCAAGTATAAATTCTAAGTGAATGGGTACATACATGTATACATGTATTCACCTTTTTCAAAAGTCACTTCGAATGCTTGAAATTCATTTTAGACCATAAATAATTAAATATTCTTTTGTTTTTATTCGATCTATAAATAAAATTAGCTATCATGTTATTTTTGTGAATTTTAGATTTATTTCTTGATAACAAAAAATGTCAAATGACATGCAAACCTTTCTGCATGTCTACAACTCTTTCAATTCAAAAAACTAAATCAGATATTTTAATTCTGTTGAATCTTGAATTTACATTTTTTAAACATCCGATATTATTTAAGCCAAGGAAAAGGAAATTTCAATAAATGCCAAATCTCCATTTCGGTGCGTCTGGCCCATTTGGGGTTCCATCATTGAAATCATATTGCTCGACTCCAGCTAACAATTTGGCTTCCTGTTTTCTTGCAATATCCGGTAAATAATCAATGCTTATATTTGCTCGCTTTTTCCAGTTACCAACTTTATATTCTTTGAATGTCTTGAGCCCCTGGGATGACCAGTGCGATGTTAGCAGCATCCGCCTGTACACATCTTGTTTGAACTCGATGTCTTTTTCACCCGCCCATATTGCAGGCGTCATACTTACAAAGACGACAAAGCGCCACCTACCGTGATTCGGTCTTTCCGATACCGGAGGAGTATTATCATGAACCGTCCGAGAATCCCATAAAACTATCCCTCCTTTAGGCACCGGAACACATTCGAAAGTACACCCATTTTTGAAAAAGAAATCTTTCTCGTTGTTATTCAATTTGTAAAAATCGGTGCACTCTGTTTTAGTTACTGCGTTTGGAAACGTCTTGAAGAATTCCGAGTGGTGAAGATGAGACTTCGAGAGCACTCGGAAACAGTAGTCATCTCGGGTTTGTTCCTCCAGGTAAACAGCGCCTTGATAAGCGTGAAGACCCTCTCTGCGAATCCCTTGGTCAAGATGCAGCCAGTCCTTATGAATGTCTCTGTATTCCCTTTCTGTAAATAGCAAGCTAAATTTAACGTTTCATGTAAGTAAAAAAAA
>PRKT01000073.1:1120238-1170238 GCA_003671525.1 Saccostrea glomerata
TTTTTTTTTTTTTTTTTTTTTTTTTTTTTTTTTTTTTTTTTTTTTTTTTTTTTTTTTTTTTTTTTTTTTTTTTTTTTTTTTTTTTTTTTTTTTTTTTTTTTTTTTTTTTTTTTTTTTTTTTGCAAACTTGCCATTGAATTTGATTGTCAGATATTGGTATATATATTAACATAATATTTTTTAATGATAAAGTTGTGCATTTTGATAACTTAAAAAGTAGCAACGTACTATTTTCTGGTGGTTTAGAAATCGCAATTCCATCAATGCTGGAGAGCAATTTCTCTGTTCCCCACACTTCCTGGAAAATTTTCTTGGCCCTCAGGCGTACCTCCCAACTCGGCTCAAAATGTCCACACCTGTAAGACTGGATAACCGAGGACTTCTTCTGAAGGGGGATGTAACTATCATCAAACTCCGCCACCCAGTCTCTGAATTGTGACGTCAGTCTGTCGCATTCTTCTGAGGTCAATAGGTTAGGGATCACCGCATACCCATTTTCCTGTAGTTCCTGGCGCATCTTCTCGCTGCATTTACATGAACATTTGAATTTACAAATACGGTAAGAAATTATCTAGGTGGGGTCTTATTTACGAAGATTTTCAACACATACAGTCATGAAGAGCATGTAATAGGTACATCAAGACTAATTATTGGCCTTAATTTAACACATTTAATTAAAGAACATAAAAAGCGGTTAAAGCGTTTCTGGTACTTTTAATTGCTGAATATTAAGAATACTTTTATCGAATAAAATCGAAAACCGGTATATCCCCCAGTGAAGGGTACTTAAATTTAAGAGCGTTTGTCAAGACATTAAATTTAAAGATTTCAAGGAAAAAAAAAGAGGGATTGTAAAAAGAGCTTAGATATTCATTTATACAATTTTTTTCATGATCTAACTTAATTAAGCTTATTTTTGATTCTAAATATATGTACTTTGTACATGCTTGTGTATATTGTAAATGTATACATTTATTCGTGTTTTGACTTAAAAATATGAATTGTTCAATCATTTTACATACCTGTCAAACTGAATGTTCTCCTCTTTATTCTCAAGCAAGCAAGCCATTGTATACAATCAAATCTCAATATACCTGTGTATTATCTACGTAAGGGTGGTTTTTCTTAATTATATATACATACGCTGAAATTTCACAACAGCAGGTAATGAATGTTTCGAAGATGTATTTAATATATATATACATACACTGAAATTTCACAACACCTGGTAATGAATGTGTCGAATATGTATTTAGAGTTATCTTTCTTTGGTTTGTTTGCTTCACGTTCAAAGGCCATACAAACTGCGTAGATGTTTATATGGCACAGAGATCGTTTAAAACTTTCTCTCTTTTTTTCGTTATGCATGTGCGTGTCAGAAAGGGTCCGAGAAAATTTCACTGAAATGACACGTTTAATATATAATATCAAGTGTCAATTCTATCGTTGTTGAAATACTGATGAAATCTTGATAAATTCAATTTTTGTTCTATTTATCTCCGTTTAGTTGGGTCTTAATATAGAGTCCAATTTATTTATTGGTTATTTTTTTTTTTAATGTAACAAGTTATGAATACCATGCATTGTACGTCGATAGTGTTATACATGTGTCTACATGTATTATCAGTATCCCACTCATTTGTTGAACTTAACACGAACAGGAAACACTTTGGTCATTTTTAGTGCTTTATATAAATTTCCATCCGTGACCTTGTATCTACTTGGTAGATCCGACATTTAGGATATACAGTGTTGTTGGTTTTTAGTGCTTTATATATATATATATATATATACATATATATATATATAGAAAGCACAAAGAAATTCACTTTTACATGGATACCCACTTCCGCCCCAACCCGGGGTTGAACTCTCGACCTTCGGAATCTGTCTCCTAGCAGTGCAGGAACAGCGCGCTAGACCGCTCTGCTATCTAGGCAAGTCAAAAAACTTGCTTTCGATGCCGATGGAATTCTCGCGGCGCTGTCCTACACTACATATATATATAACTCAAATAAGCAACGAGGGGAATATTAAATAACCAAATTAATTTATAGTCTAAAAAACAGTTGTTTTAATCAAATACCTGTATATATACTTTTTTATTTTCATAATTTTTATAAGTTTCCATCGACTTTCATCTACATGTAAATTCATATCCCAACTCCTTTTTTAACATAAAAAAGAATAAAAATCTAAAACAGAAAATTTTATTTAATGTCGGATTTTTATAACAACAAACACAAGCCTTGTAGAGCTTTTGTCCGACATAGCAAATAAAAAAAACTTGATATTAATTCAATGCTTCCTCTCTTTCTCAGAGTGATGTACAATTAAAGTCTCTCTGATCTTCTCTCTGTTTCCTTAGGTCCGCATTTTCTGAAACGGAATTGGTCGAAATTTTCTCCGATTCCACTGAAATAAGCTGCAATTTATAAAAAAAAAAGTAGCCTGTAGGTATAAGCAAGTGTTTAGAAGGTAACGATTTTCAAAGTATAAATTATTTGAGGATTTTACAATAGGCAATTACAGTACCTTAATATCTGATCCAGTTTTGGACATTTGTTCATTAATAGCGTTTTTCTCAAGTATTTTCTGATTGAAATCTGTTTGAAGAGATTCATTAAGATAGTGTTAGTCTTGTCAATAACGGAATCAACATAATATTTTTATTGTATGCTTATAAACTGTAATATTATTAATCAATATGGATAAACACAAACTGTAAAAATGAATAATAAATTGAATTAAATAACGGAACAAATAATTTTGTTTCGACAAATTAAAAAGCACGTTGAACCATGTTGTTAGAAAAGATGTTAAAATCCCTTATTAAAGAAATCTAGTAAAGTAATATAAAGCGAGTCTGGAAATATTTGAAAAAGCAACAACAGAGTACTAGACGATTTTAACATGTTAATTAAGATATTTATTCTAGCTTCACCTGATCCAAACTCTTCTACGGCCGACATGTTGGTGGTCTTTGTAGGTTCGGTGCCAATCTTACACGGCTTCTTATACAGGTTGTTTTGCTTACTCAAACTCTGATTGAATCTGATAGTGTCTGTCGACTTTCTCAGTTTAACCTTTTCATAAATTACAAAAAAATTATGTACATGTACATTGTTATCAATTTATTTACAACCTGAAATAAACTGATATCTCGACAGATCGAGGAAGAAAGTCGTCGGTCATGTTAAGCTTCAATGATATAGCATCTTTAAATGAACCTATTTGGTGAAATTTCGATTTTGGAAACGTTTCAATGTATAAGTTATCAACAAAAAACCCCAGATACCCAAAGAAAACCTTAAAAAAAAACAAAAAAAATTGAAACATATATCATTAATTACGTTTGCATGAAACTGCATTAGGGAATAATCAAGATATTGACATACACATGTAAATAAAATATCATATAAGTTCTGTGAGGATATACAGTCAAGATCAACGTTGACATCTTATTTTTACCTTTGGAATAAAGAGAATGCACAGCACCAATGTTGTTGTGAACACACATATAATGGACGTGAAGACGTATTTCGCCGTTGGTTTCTCCGGTGGCAGAACAAACGTCACGGGTACACACAGGGCACACACAATTACTATGTTGTACACGCAAAAGCCGATGTACTTGGAATCGTTTAGCGATGGGACCTTGATGTGTCGCGTCTCCCAGGCTAGGAAGGTACCCAGGGCCAGCAGTGCGCCCTTACTGATGTACTGGGCTGATAACCAGTAGGACTGGAACTCGTTGTAGCATATGTGGAAGGTTTCCACCAGTATAGTATCTGAATTTTTTAGCTGAAAAGATTTAAACTTTTTGACGTTTTTGTTCTTCTATACTATACAAGGTAATCTTTTCTTTTCTTTCAAATTCTTATAATATGAATTTTCCAAAGAACCAATTCTAGTTAAATCATTAAATGAAAATTGTATCTATAATTTATCTTGAATCATGGTCTTTGCCATAAGATTTCAGAATCATATAAAACATTTCAATAATTCTATAAAAAAAAATCACGTGATCACAATGACTTCTTTGAAATAATAAAAGACAATTTTTTTTTTACCTCTACTTCAACAGTCTTCTCCAGTAGTCGTAATGGATGAAGTATGGTCCAGAGTGTGAGAAAAAGAATGTCGAGCAGCACCAAAACGCCTAGCAGACCAAATAAGTGAGCGTCTTTGATCGTCTGCTGCTTTCGAAATTGACATAGTTAATAGTTAATTTTGTAAAAATGTATATTTTACAAGACTTATTTCCTGTTGGCTGTCACATTGGAGATGAACATGTTCATATTCCTTCATTGATTTGTCATACTTGCTTTTGTTGTGCAGGAAACATATAGTTTTCTAAAGTAATACATGTATATACTTTTTTAAGCCTTCTTTAAGTCATTTAAAGTTGGTAAGACAAAGAATACAAATCACAAGGCTGACCTCCAAGATGTCAGCCAAGGGAAACAACCCAAGGGGAAACACCTCACATAAAAACAATCTAAATAGATTTTGTTGCTTCCACAAAATAAAGCATCCAATGTGTATATGTACGTTCTATGGATACAACAAATTTTATTTGAACAAAATATAACTAGTATCTTTGCCTTGTATGGTTTCTTTTCTAGAATGAGTTTTCCTTTTTGTACTGTTCTAAATTTGATTTAACGTTTTTCCAAACTTAGATTCTTGATGAAATATGAAGATAGCGTACATTAATCATGCTCAATATTCAATGAAACAATAAATGTAATCTGAGATAATGTCCCCATCGATTATATTTTTTATACTTGATAATTCAAAAGTCCTGAAGATTTGTTAAGATTTAATTGAGTATAAGGACAAACTGGTTACTTGTTCCATAGCTCCTAATATGATTTGAATTATCTTGATAAAGAACAGTACTAATGTAAGTAACAATGTAAGGCAGTCGTTTTAAAGACTGTTAGACAGGCATTTTTTTCTTCAAAAAGGTTAAATATGAATTAAATTGATTGTAAAATATCGTAAATCAACACTTTATTAATTTCAAAGCTGTAATACATGTACACGTCTTTGCAGAAGACTTTTATGTGGTAATTGTGTGATCACGAAATAATTGTATAATTCTATTTCTATCGAAAGGTTTCCTTTTAAAAACAAACAAAAAATGAATTTGAAATAAAAAATTAATCTGAAAGGCTCTTATTGAAGAAATGAAACAAAGTAAATATCTTGTTTTCTCACACTTATATGTTTAAAAAATTGACTACTTTTTGGACTATCTTGAATGAAATAATAATTCAATTAGGCTGCATGACAAAAGAACACTGTTTTAACACAAAAATCATATTTACATGTATTAATCTATTTAAGTTATTCAATGTATAATGCAGGAATATCGAACAATTTTGAATCATGTTACTGTGCAGTATCTTAGTCTAGTTGAGTAAGTATTGCTAGGTAATGTTGAAGGTAAAATAAATCCAATTTATATTACTGATAAAACATAGAAGCTGGCTAATTTGCACCTTGAACGTTCTGTAGAGCCATCTTCTCTTCAAGAAAATGTTACATTAAAGCTTTGCAATTTAAGATAGATTCATATTAAGAAAGCTCAATTATTTTTAAATTATCTTTAAAATTCATGTGCTGTCCATAGAATTCAATCTTTAATTTACGATACAAACAAGTGGGCAATGATCAAGATTGTGCTACTTGTATTTCCTATGAATGTGTAATTTCCAAATTTTCCATTATTTTCCGATTATGAAATGGAGCACATGGCGATTAGCAGGGGATGCTCACTCCTCCATGGCACCTTATCCCACGAACATACGATGTTTAAGAGGTCCCTGTTTGCTGTGTTTCCGATTCTTATTTTAATGGACTTTTGCTCTTGAATACTGTTCATTATATCCATATATTATATAACTTTGTGAAATCCGGTAATCTGATTGGTCAATACGAGGTACTTATTTTTTAATAACGACCGCTGAAAGCGAATAATGACTCGCACGAGCTGCCTCGTTTTCACTTTCGCTTTAGACAAACATGGAAGTTCGCAAGTTGTAGGTGAGGAAAATTTAAAACATATAGTGAAGAACTCTGAGACTGATAATACAAAACAATTACTAGGATATTTGTGAATATTTTTCGGGAATAATTAGCACATACCATTTCATGGTTGAGTTCGACCTTTCCACTCAGCCAGCAGAGTTTTGACGCTGTTTACGCGATTAAGGAGACTAAAGAAAATATAGACAAGCATACCATGTAAGATTGTATCTATTCTTAGAAGACATAGGTATTTATATTTTGTCAGTGCATTTCGTCTGCAAGTGTAAACGAGAGCGATTCTCAATCTGGGGGAGGGGTTACTCTGTGTTATTCGGAGATAGATAGCTTGCGTCATTATTATGATATGGGAAATTTATTGCCAAATCAATTTCCTCTGAGTAATATTCAATGAATTCTGAAACATTTACATTCAACTTATTTATGGTTAATACTATCTCTGTAAATAAAAGGATGATATACATTGCACTAATAAATTTGGGAAATTATTATTTATATAATATAATAAATATGGACTCAATGCACGGTCAATATGCATTTATAATGACCCAGAATGACAGATATTGACCTCAGATACATGAAGTATATCGACCTCGGGCTAGCGCCCTCGGTCGATATACTACATGTATCTTTGGTCAATATCTGTCATCCTGGGTCATTATAAATGCATATTGACCTACACTGAGTCCATATTTGTATAATATTTTATGATTTAGTTCTGCCATATTTCAAATTATCGGACCATTCATTTATTAGGTACAAAATTAAGATGTAATGCATTGATATCCTTAATATTTAATATTATTGTACAACAAGATTTTAAGTATGCATTTTCAATACACCAAGAACACCAAAATGCGTATATTTTTTTTTATCAATTTAATTTAAAACAATTGTCTTATTATATTATACATATAGTTAAAATATAGTTAAAAGTAAACTAAAAATTAATTTGTAATTTACCCCCTTCTTAATGTTCTTTTGCCTTATTAATTTTCCACACAAAAACGGTACTTATGAATATTAAAATGACTATCCACTTCGGGTCCAAAAGGCGCTAAATTTATAGCAAAGATGAATATAATCAACATTAATGTGATTTGTGATTTTCCATATAGCCTTACCTTCTTTATCATACCCTGTGTGAACAAAATATGAACTCTGAAGGTTTTTGAAAACAGGGCTCCAAAGACAACTGTGAAACCAATAGAAATAATCCAAACGTTGAGCTGTGAAAATATAAAACATTGCGGTAGTTTTTTTTAAAAGAAAAATAGCCTTGTGAAGGACATTTCAAAGATGTATTGGGATCTTCAATATTGCATTGATAATTTCTTATATCACTTCATAAAATATGATGTATTGTTTAAAAACATTTTATTCTAGCTCATATTTGTAAGACTTAGCGTTTGTACAATGACAAAATTTCGTATACGAAACCGCTGGTAAATACCAAATACTTCTTTTTACTGGGAAAAAGGGGTTTCAATTCTGTAGAAATATACAATAACTGTAATATTTCCAATGATTTTTTTAATTTATAGATTAAAGTTTTTTTTAATATGATTTAATCATTTTAAGACTTTTTTCATTTGTTTTCCTAGAAAAATATATGCGCACAGAATACCGGTATATATCATACCATGCAGATGTGATGGTTCAGACATGGAAAGGACTCGGAGTAATCTACAGACATGATGATCACCGCCACGTAGATCAGCAATCCGCCACCAATTATAGTATTGTTAATCCGGGGACTTGACATCTTAATATTTCTATAAACAAATGAAAACAAATAAATATAGTTGAGATACGAACAAACTGTAGAATGATAATATATTTTCAATTATTTGACACCTACAAACTGTTCGTTTGAAGATTTTTTATTACATATTACTACTCAGTCTATTGTAAGGTTAATATATACTTGTTTTTTCTGTAGTGGACATTGAATACTAAGAATCCCAGGGCTACAGCTATACCGATAACTATCAATAGTCCTACAATAGTCAGTCCTATGTACGATTGCTGAAATCGTCTTTTAACGTACTGGAAACTGTCCCTTGGAATTACGCCACCTAGCGATAACAATTAAATAAAAAGTTTCAAAATGGAAAGAAAATTGTGTAATTCTTTAATTAAATTAATTTAAGTTATTCCATTCTTGTTCATACAATACTCGGTATATTTTTGCATATTAATACTATAAATGCATAGTGTAGGATTTTTTTTTACCTGAAAACAAAGTTTGTGGAGTTCTCCACCATTCAATCGAGTTGTTTAACGGCTCATACCTAGCAACATCATTTCTATCCTCTACAAAAGTGTTTTGAAAACATTTGTACAATGCAACATTTAAAGTTTTTGCATGAAAATTTGTCCACTAAAATTAATGTAATCTTTGAAAATCTTCTTCTTTACTCCTGGACATCAAGCAGTCAAACTGGTTGCATGATTGTAATCAGCATTGAGTCCTCTACTAAAATTGTGAAATTCATGGCCCTTGGGTCAAGGGGTTCGAGTGCTCGGGTGGGGCTATATAGATTAATTAGTGAAAATGCATTATTTCTTTGAAAATCTTCTTATCTGCTCCTGGGCGCTAAATAAACTAAATAAGTACATAGTTATGATAAGCAAGAGTGCCTCTTCCAAAATTGTGAATTTCATGGCCCAAGGGTCAGGGATTCTTTAGTGCTATGGTGGAGCTATATAGATTATATAGTGAAAATGCATTATTTCTTCGAAAATTTCTTCTTTGCTTCTGGGTATTTAATGAACAAATCAAATACATAGTTATGTTGAATAAGGCTGCCTCTTTCAGAATTGTGAATTTCGTGGCCCCGGGGTCAGGGGTTCTAATGTTAGGGCGGGGCTCTATTAACTATTGAAAATGCACAAATTCTTTGAAAATCTTTATCTCTGCTCTTGAGTATTAAACAAACTAACTAAGTACATATTTATGTTGCATAAGAGTGCCTCTTTCAAAATTGTGAGTTTTATGGCCTCAGGGGTTCTTGGGGGAATCATACAACTCGCCCCAAAGACAAGTCGCCCCCAACACGTATTAAGACAACTCGCCCCCATTATTTTTTTTCATGTAAATTGCAAGGAAACAAACAAGTTTTATTCAATAATGTATATCTTATTATGCAAATATAAATTATAATCAATACTTACAGCTGTAAATAGCTAGGTTATTTATTTTTTTCATGATGGATTTACATAATATTTTTGCATTAAAACATATTAAAATGCATAAATGTTAATATTTTATTATTTTTTCTTTGATTTTTCAAATTTTAATTTTTTTTCATAAAACATTTCTATTTTTACGAAGTATATTTTCTCCAATGTTAAAACATCTAAATTATTTAATGACGAAAACAACGATAATAATGATAAATACTTAATTCAAATGAAAACATCAGACAGAAATTTTAATGACATACCCAATCTAACAACTAATTTTGATACCTCAAAGTGATAACTAATATAGATTAGTACATGTAAGTTCAGAAATTACGAGTACATGTATTTAGTTTTTTTTAAATTGGCTTGTCGTATCCAAGCTCCAAAGCAGTTTCAATGGAAAATGAAAAATTCTAGCATGCAAGCTCTGAAAATTACATTTATTTAGGTTTTGTGATGAAAGTTTTTTGAAAGTGTAAATGTGTGAATTTTGGGAAGATATAAATAAAACTTGAAGTGCCAGTAGCGACAATAGCGATAGTGTTTGATTTATTAATACATTGTATTTCTGTTTTGTTTTCAACAGAATGAGAATATTTGTTTTCAGATGTTTATTTTAACTTTCTAAAAACAATTTGAATTCAAATATCAGTATACAATATGTAATATTTACTGGTTTCTTAAACTTGGGGCGAGTTGTCTTGAGTGGGGGTGAGTTGTCCTAAAGTGGGGGCGAGTTGTCCTGAATTGGGGGCAAGTTGTCTTGGGGGCGAGTTGTCCAGCATTCTTCTGGGGTTAGGGTGGG
Source organism: Saccostrea glomerata (assembly GCA_003671525.1). Taxonomy (NCBI): domain Eukaryota; kingdom Metazoa; phylum Mollusca; class Bivalvia; order Ostreida; family Ostreidae; genus Saccostrea; species Saccostrea glomerata. The sequence continues at coordinate 1,130,290 of PRKT01000073.1, forward strand.
CTCATTTGATTACATACAAATGAAAATACATTAATTCTTTTAAAATCTTCTTTTCTGCTCCTGAGTATTAAACCAATGAACTTTGTACATAGTTATAATGAGGAAAGGTGCCTCTTCCAGATTTTTGAATTTCAGAGCCCCAGGGTCAGGGGTTTTGATGTTAGAGCGGGGCTCTCATGATTATATAGTGGAAAAGCATGAGTTCTTCGAAAACCTTTTCCTTTGCTCCTGGGTATTACGCTAATGTTCTAAGTACATATTAATGATGATGAAAGGTGCCTCTTCAAAAATTGTTAATTTAAGGGCCCCTGGGTCAGGGTACTGGGGGATGGGGGTTACATAGTCTGAAATAAATTAATTCTTTGAAATCTTCTCTTTGGTATTAATCAGCCATTTACACGTATGATGAAATAAAATTTATGATAAAATTTCCATAATTTTGAAATGTGCCCACAGTGTCGGTGGTTCCTATGGGGAGGGGTGCACAACTGGTTATAAAGTGGAAATGCATTTTCTCTTTGTTACACTGATCTACCCTTGGGTATAAAGTAAGCAAAGTAAGCAAGCTAAGTATATAGTTATGATAAGCAATAGTGCCTCTTTCAAAATTTTAAGTTTCATGGCCTTTGATTTCAAACACTTGAACCAATATTCAATTGTTGGAAAGTTGTTACATGATACTCAGGTGACCTATAAGGCCCGTGGGCCTCTTTTAATGTTTTCCATCGCATCGCCAAGGCGAATTCAAGATCCTAAATAGAAGACTAATTGTTACTCTTTAGTTCAAATCTATAGAAGAACCTATAGTAACTGTATTCTGATTTTAAATTTTTCCCCCATGTTGGTCCCATCTCACATATGAGAGTGACTCGACGATTTGAACCTATAGGACATTTTTTTTCAGAAAGGCCCATTGAACTTTCGGCTCAAGTGCGATTTAAAAAGTGTGCATACCTTTGTTTATATGAATAAACGCTGGACCAACTCTTCTGCCCTTGTTGAATGAGACTGCGCCCTAAATGGTCCAAATAAATATATTATTCTATTTTAGATATAAAAGTATTAAAATTTTATAGATGGTACAACGTTGTCAGAGAAAGAATTTATCAATATCAGTATGGGTTATAGTATACATAACTAGAATAAATCAATCAATTCTACATTTTATTAAAATGTTCATAAAAAGAAAAAAGTGTATGTTTTGAGTTAATTCTATTAGTATAGTTAGCCTTTAGGAAGTTTTTTTTCGAGCATTACAACCTTGTTTTGAAAATTATTTTTAAAAATGCAATTTTTCTCATGTATACCGATACACCTTGGAAGAACACTTCACTCATCCCTCGCTGAATAGCGTCATAAATATCTGAGCGATTGTACGAGAAGTCCTCTAATTTATTGTTCCCAATATACTTCATACTATTGTTCAGCCCCACAGCCAGTGCCCAAGCGGCATCATAAGCCCAGGGACTATATTTAGACAGAAGGTGGGTGCTAGGATTGTACTGGGAAGAGATGTTCGTCATCCACGTATTGTATTCCTCCGCCGTCTGATAATTTCAATAAAAGTAAATCAATTATTAGATTTTATGTGTTTTTGAAAGGGCATTCATTTTATATACAATATACAGTGTTATGCATGGCTTGCTTTTTCTCTCTAAATTTTGAAAACAACAGTGTCAGATTTAGCAGACATGTTTGAAACCTTCAGGTTCTTTTTTCTTTACAAACAAGTAAAATTTATATTCAAACAAGAACTTACTTGCCCGGATATTGTTACAATATGATCTGTTCGGAGTTGTTTTTGTCCGAGGGTAAAATGGCCATAAGCAGCATCTTTGATGTTCTGAATGGAGCAACCAGGTGCGTCTCCAGGTTCTAATCTGTCCAGCCAACCAGAGTAGAGGGAGTCGGTTAATATCCAAACGTACTTCTTACCATACATATTTTGTTTGTAAATCTAAAATAAGTTTGAATTTATTTTGAAAAAATCGCACCATAGGAAAACAAATTTCAAGCAAATTTTATTGAATGTGAAGCATCAATTCTTTTGTGTTTTCTTTCAACGTCCCTCTCGAGAATTTTTCATAGATATGGAGTTTCAAATTTTGACCTATATACTCGGCATTCAGTGCCATATTGAGCAATTAGAGATCTTTTTTGTGCGAGCATTGTTTTGTATATTAAACACAAATAACCATCACATATTTTTGCGACAAAATTTATATGTATATATAACATTCAAATTTTCTATGCCCTTGGTGTAAAGCTAATACAGAAACAATTTTGATACACCATAATTATGCTAATTTCGACAAAATTTAATGCTCTCTCTTCAATGATGCTAATCTAATTCCAAGGCGTTGGAAATCCAAAATATTTTTTTAAAAAAAACTTGAATTGCCAAGCTACTGGTACGGTGTCTTTGAGAGTTTTCTTTATATATGATATAAATACCAGTATGTATATATATCTACGATTCAGAATCTGAATACATACATATATAACCAAAATAAATAGCTGTCAGAAAGACAGAAAGTTGAACATCATTCACGTCTTTAAAAAGGAATTATAAATATAAAATTGTTTAGAGTTTTAGAAAAGTACAAGAGCATATTGTTTAATTACATTTAGTTTTTAGTTTGCGTTGTGTTTGCTTGTTTTACCTTGTCTGGTTTGCGTGGCGTTTGCTTGAATGTGTATGGTGTACGTGTTTATTAAGATTTTGAACTTACCTGACAGAAGATCTCAGGTGCTTTTGTAGACCTAAAAGCTCCAATTATAATACGGGCCCCATATTGCTGTTATGAAACGAATGAAAGTCATTAATATACACCGTGGCTAAAAAACAAATCTATTAAGAACATATACTGGGTTTTTTCTCCTACGCTTGTTTAAAGTGAACCAATATAACTCGTATGACTCTAAACCCTGTTGAGGTTGTCCGATCCTATGGTTCTGAAAATCAGAGTTTAGCCATGATATTTCTTTAAAGATCATTCTGATTAAACATACTAATAGGGGAAATTATCAAATTTGAAACATAATATTTTAACATAAAATAATTACGAATACATCTTATTGACGTCTTTTTGTGTAAAAAATATGGATTTACTAAACATGAAACCAAAAAATCAAAAGTGTCCAATCGATTTTGATACAGACAGAGGAATTCATTTGCTCTTCTAAAATATCAGAGTTTTAGGTAAGATAAAATTAATATTCTTTCTTAACTTTATCAAATGTAATTATTTCTATCAAAGAACCTAATTAATCAGGAAACCGTTAAATATTCAGAAGACTTTTGTTGTTACGTTTATTTACTTTCAGTCTTTTTATCACCACGTCAACGGCTTCCATATCCGCTATGAGACCTGAAGTCACCAAGGTAATGTTTTCATCATCCAAAAGTTTATGAAACTCATTCATTTGCTGAAAAAATAAATATTAATGTTACATGTAGTTATCAATAGATCAAATGTTATAATACTCAAATACTGTTATGATTTTAAAAAAGCTTGGGTCTTTCCAAAAGAAATGCTTGATATTTTGTTGGGTTTTTAATAATTGTAAAATGCAGAGAAAAGATGTGTTTGTGTGTGTGCGTGAACAAATTGATTTTTTTAATAACATTTGAATAGGCCTATTCTCTTTTTGTTCTCTTTTCTCTGTACAGCCTATTCTTTTTCCTTTCAACTCGCTGTGTCCACTGGGGGAATATCTATGTTAAATGTTAAAGCAAATAATTTGTTGCAGCTTTTTTGCGGCTTGCATAAGATGACAAATTTTCCTTTTGGAATTAATAAGTCTGAAATTAAAATGACAAATCTTATGACTAAATCTCGACATCTGAAAATTAGAATGAATCATCCGACCATTTTCTCTTGATAGAATTAGCTAAAACATGCACTATATTCTATTTCAACTATTGATTTTTGTGTCACACAATAACTTTGTTTACCATTTGTTTTCGTCTTAGAGATAGGGCATCCAAAAAGTTTCTAGAAAACTGAAACTTTTAATAAAGTATAAAGTATGATCAGTATTCTAAAATGTTAAACTCAAACTGAGACAGTTTTCAGAACTTGCATATACGGACATTGATTTTTATGAATATATAATGAGGATCTTGAACGAAGCTTTATATAGGGCGTTTTAATGAACATTTTGTGAAACGTCACACTTGGACCATTTCATCTCGCCCTACAGAAATCAAATACTGAACAGACAAAAACAATTGAATCTTCACTTTATATCAACATGCATATGAAAATTTTATGACTTCCAGCTCAACATTTAGATACTCGTATATCGAAGACGAACAAATCTTATTAACAAAAGTTACTCCCCTTCAAAGGTGGACTCCATATATTCCAGTGAACTTGAAATAAAAGATATTACGGAATCTGACATATCTGTTTCATATATGTTAATATTTGACTAGAAAAAGACGATAAAGGTAATCTAAAAAGAAAAATGTATAACAAACTAGATGATTTTAATTTTCTATCGTAAACTTTCCTTCTTTGTGTAATATATCCTTACCCCTGGCGTATGAGGATAACGTCCAAAAGATGATGCTCAAGAGCATGCTCTACGTACAAACAATTTCTACTAAATCGACACAAGCTTTTGCCAAACAAGTTGATGAATAAAAAAAATCAGAAGCCTCGTTTAAAGTCAAAATTTTGCACATAATATATCCGACACAATTTGATCGTGTTAGCAAGAACAATTTGTCATTAAGTCGAATGCTAATTACTCACATTTGTATACCAATTGTTGCATAAGAAAAAAAATTAAAAGAAATTTCTGAAGCTTCCTTTTCCAATCTAGGGAATGTAATGTAACAATTATACATGAATATATATATATATATCTAATTCACCATTTATTTCCTTGCTGTGAAACTGACTCAAATATAGGTACATACTATGAAAAACAAAATCAGAAAAGGCAAATAGGAAGCGGCAGCAAGAATAAGGCGATTTTTTTTACATGGTCTTTTACTTCATTAAAAAGCATTTTTCTAATAATATTTTTCTAAAAATCTTTTGATAGAATATACCTGTCATAAAACTTGCATTGAAATCTACAATTTAAATAAAATAAGAAAAGTAGATTTTTATATTAAATTTGCGTCCTCTACCATTTAATAAATGAAATCAATAACATGATGCTGCAATATTCGTAACAGTTTGCGTAATTTTCAATTATTTATAAATCACTTTCAAACACGTACCTACTGCATTCTATTTTCAATCAAATAAAAAATTCCCCATGAGAATAAGAAACTCGGGGAAAATCATCAATATTAAAGATGCATTTTGGGTTAATAAAGCCCTTTGATTGTAAAATCCATTTGATAATGGAGAAAGAGAGCAACAACACAGGTCTACGACTGATTTATAGGGGAATGGCAGACGTCCTACGGTTTATTTGATAATGATGATTATAAATCTTATATAGATTTTATTTCAAAGCTATTAAACCTAATTATTTCTTCATCTTTCTAAGGATTGAAAGGTTATTTGATCAACGTTTTATGTCAATTTTTAGTATTTCTTCTATATATTTCCCAGGAAAAATCATTTGGGCTATTTAAATTTTTTTCACAGGTATTCTGTCATATTCTGCAAGAATAAAATGATTAGAGAGAGAATAAGAGAGAGGAAGAGAGAGAGAAAGATATTCATTTTAAATGATAATGATAATGACAATACATTAAAACCAAAGATAAGTTATTGTAGAATATTTACCGAAACAAATATCTCTTCATTGTAAAATAGCGTTGCAACTTTTGTCCATTTGAAGTACTTGATCATGGCAAGACGAGCTGGGTTGAGGTCATCCTCTATATAGTTGGTCATAAACGTCGAAGAATACAAATTCCTGTCTATCATGTTTGAAGTTTTTGCCAGAAATGACATCTGAAATTCAATTGGAACTTTACTCAATTATGTGATGATTGAGAGTGGAAAGAGAAACAATGTGCTTTAGAGACACATATTGAACTATATCTAAACTATTACTAATTTTGTCCATATTTAAAAGTGATTAAAATTCTATTAGCTTCATGTAAATCCATCAAGCAGCATATGACTGAGTTTTAGTTTACTCACTTGCTTTTCATGACATTTCAGTCGTTTCCTATCTACTGATCACCACCTACCATCATTACTCCACTTATATACCTATACACTGACCCTGACACAAACCAACATGAAGCCGAGTTAATAATCAGTTGCACTGGAGGAGTAAACATCCCCTTCCGACAGGTTCATGATTTCCTATTAGTGTGTTTTATTTAATTAAACTTTTATGCTCACCTGTATCAGGTCAAACTTAGGAGTGATTTGTCCCACGATTTGGTATGGGTCTGATTTAGGGGGACCAAAGATGGCAATCTTAACAGGCTGCTCATTAATGTGTTCAAATAAACACTGTGCTGCTAAACCTGGATCCGCCTGTGAAAAAAAACTAGTCATGTATGAACACAAATTCAAAATATCGAAAATTTGCTTTTACGAAATCAAATTAAGGGACAAAATCAAAATTGACATTTAAGCCTTTAGTTAAAAAAAAATAAAAATGCACATTTACGAAATTTTACTACACCGATACCCATTCACTCATTTAGTTAGTAATGGTGTATTTTAAAGTATTATTCTGAATCAACAATTTAGAAATAAATTTCAAATTCCATTGAAATAAGTAACTGAATTGTAAACCAACCAGGTTAGATATTTAGTAAATCCACTATTTTAATTTGTATTTTTAAAAGCGTTTTTGTTGGATTTGTTAGTCGTAATACGTCTTGTATACTTATGTCCTCAATCTAACAATTATTTGTTTTTTTACAGAAGAAATTAGTAAATGAGAATTGCTTCGAACAGAAATAAAAATCATTTGAAATATCAAATATAATTGGTAAAGATCAATTACCTGAGGTATACATATCGAGTGTGATTTTCATTATGGCCGATTCCAGGACCTAGGCCTTTAGTGATTAAATAATCTTGAAAGATAAAGGATATTCCGTGTATTTTTATTTTTATTTTATAGTTGTTTTGTGTTTTATTCCTCTCGCCAAGGATGAAAAACACAAATTTGGTTAGATAAAAAGTTCAATTCAAAACAAACCATGATCGAAGCAAGCCAAAAAAAATGCTGAATTGAAGATTCCGAGGTTAAATTACACGGTAATAAAAAGGTATTTTCACAATATTCAAATATCATAAGTCAATTTAAGGTCAGATTATTTATTTTCTTTGCAGAGGAGGACGGATTATTTATTTTCAACATTTTCAGGGACATATTATTTATTTCCAAAATCTGCTAGCCCCCCCCCCCCCCCCCCAAATCGTATTATTAGTTGAAACGAGGTGTTCTCCGTGTTCAGAATTGTATGAAAAGTTTTAATTTAAATGTATTAACTATATTTCTTTACTTAATTTTGTATTTTTCAAAAATATATTTTTTGATCAGTTACGCGATATATGGCTTTAAATCCACCATTGCATATTTTGTATTAATTTATCGGGGAAGTATAATTCTTTGACAAGAAAATTCATCTTTTGCGGTGCATAAGAATTGGCTTGTATTTAAAGTGATTAATCACACCTACTAAGCGCACATTGTCATGTTGATAAACTGACAACAAGTATCCAGTCTGGTAATCTGATTTTAATTACTATTTGGTTCTATAATGGCGAGCTAAGAGAGCCACAAAAAATTGTTGAATTAAAGATATTTGAGATTAAACAACACGTAAATAAAAAGGTATTTTTCACAATATTTAAATATCATAAGTCAAGGTCAGATTATTTATTTTCTTTGTAGTGGAGGACAGATTATTTATTTTCAACATTTCAGGGACAGATTATTTATTTCCAAAATCTGCCCCCCCCCCCCCCCTCAGAATCAAATGGTCGTCCCTTTAGTAAGAAAAATTGCAAAATTGTGATAACAAATGACGACATGTACTAGGTGGAACTAGTAAAAGACTGCAAATTTTGTAATGCAGCTTTTCTGGTATACTTAATATTTACAATTATTATTATTTTGATATATTTTGTTTCACGGAATATATCATATTTCTCCACATTTACGTAAATAACACAGGCATTTAAATGAAAATGAAATTTCATCGCTGTAGCGCAGAAAAAATTATGGTATCTTAATTGTTGCTTCAAAACCAGTCATTTATAGGACATATTTTGAATTGAAATGGAGCAGTAATTGCTGTTTTATCGTTAATTATAGATGATCAAAAGGGAAAAACAAAGTAAAGGATGACAACGAAGTTGAACGTCTTGGAGCAACAAGCTATAAAAAATTCATGTAGACAGCAAAATGCCCAATAAAGACTACAATGTTTTAAATGCAGTTTGGGACTCTTACATATCATATGAATGTACATTGTAAGAATGGAAGGACTGACATTTTTATGATTACTCTCTTGCGATACCTTAATATCCTGCTGTAATTAGCAGCTATGGATATTGCATTGTTTCATATCTGATCGCTTAACCGTGTAAAGATAGATTTTTAAAAAGATTTCACTAATATCCCATACGCCACTAAAATGTTTAAGAAAAAAATGTAACATATCTTAATTGAATTGTTCAATTTAAGGAAGGAAATAGATTTAAAAACTCTATAAAAATTATGCATACTTCGAACTGTGGAAGAAAAAACTTAACAGTCAATATGACGTGGGTCCTATGACACCACAATAAAAGTCATTATATATTTTTAAAATTGTTATTAGGTTGACCTGATTTTCTGAATACTTATTGAGAAAGATGAGAATGAAATCAGATGCATGTTTTTCTTCAAAATACTAGTACGGAATAAATTTTTTGTAAAACAATGTGTCTGCAATTTTTCCAATAGCCTTTGTACTTGTAGGAAACAAAATGTTTTGTGACCAAAAAAATGTGCACTGTCAGGTTACCCCGGCATAATTTTACATGTAATTTTAGGCACAGATTTGTGACATTTACATCAATAAGTATTTATGAATTATGTCGTTCGATGTAACCTTTGTTATGGCCATTAACCATGCGTTATAGAGTCATTTATTACCAAAAGGAACGTGATATAAATGTCATGATGCAATTATGTAATTTTTCAAAGTGAAATTTCACAGTATTACAGGTCTCCGAATTTTTATTAAGCAATATATGTAGAATCTATTGAAAATCCCCATTTTGCTTCTCATTCCAGTTCAAATTGACTCAACACAAGTATCCGGTAAAAATGATATTGCTGTCTTCTTTGATAGCAATAACTTTAAAGTTCAATATGAAGAAAAACACGTGTGATAAAAGAACCCTTTCCTACATAGAATTTTAAATCAAAAAAGTATTTTTGCAAGATCAATTTTCTTTGTATACTTAATGAACAAAAATAGTTTGGAGACCTGAACAGCAGAAGTAATGGGATCTAATCGCTATGTTGCCTTAAAAGCTTATGATGTTCCTTAAACACGTACTATTTATCGATAAAGCTTCTTTCTTATGATGATAAAAGGATTTCTGCGACAGATTCCTTCAATTATTTTATCAAGACACTAAGTTTCAATTTCTACCACCGTGATATTATAAAACAGACAAAAATTAGTTCTTTGATTCTCTCATATTTTTCCAGCTCTAGGGACAAATAAAGCATTAAGTCAAAATTACCAATAATTTATTTTTTCTTTCATATTTACTTTATCTAACCACTTAGAGAGCGTCGCAACTGCTTTCGTTATTAACATTTCAGATCATAATTGTAGAAGACTACATTAAATGATGCTGTCCAATTGATATTACAAGAAGGTCCAGTATTTTATTCCTAATTTTAAGTCCACACTTACATATAATCATTTATTCTCTAAAGGAGCCAAACCACATTAAAAATGAATCTTTCAACTACGTCATTATGACGTAAGAAAATGTGCCAAACATGAAAAAGAAGATCTTCACACTTTTTCAGCATGAATAAATAGTATTAGATAGATGTTGAAATACCGTATTAAACAATCCAGGGGCAATATGAAAACCCCCTTTCCTTTTGTTGAAAGTTATAAGGCAGAAGTGAAAAATAGAATGTGATAGATTATATATGTACGAACATTATAACTGGTCCCAGCTGACAAAGAAGGTAACAACAATATCATTGAAATCTAATTGTATGTTGGAGGAATGGAGATTTCATTCCGGAAATAGTTATTTTATGTTTTAAATACAAAGCTCATGCATCCCTTTCTAAACAAGAAATACCTTTAAATCATACAAAAGTTTTTAAAAAATGAATTCCCAAAAATCAAATTGAATTTGACCCACAATGCGTAAACTGTACTCTAGAAAAAACTACAGAATAATGTTTACAAACAAATGCACATATCGTGTCAAATAAATGTTAAGTTTATTTAAGATAACGTGAAAAATATCTGACACATTTGGAAATTTGACTGGCAAAAGGCATCAGAGTAAAACTAACAACCAAAACGTAATGATATTCGTGGTGACCTCAACTTTTTTATCGTGAACTCCCATTACTTACGTAGCGATATACCCTCATCACCTGCATGTGGAATTTATGTCTACCAGTTCGTTCAATATACAGGAGAACGCTCTAAGTACGAATAATTTTTAAAATGAGGCAATTTATTAACAAACAAGTTCATGATACATGGATAAACAAAGTTTCTTTCCAGGAGGCTAGGGGTTAACTAATTATTTAAAAAAAATTCATTAATCTTAGCTTTAAAATTTGATTATTCTACCGGGTATATTATCTTTATATGGAGCTCTTCTTCTAATGGAGATCAAAAAAGTCTAAAAATGGCCACGACGACCCATCCTTTTTAAAGTCGTTATTTTTCAAAGTTCCATAGTCGATACAGTTACCTTGTCATCAAATAGGCCTACATTCATTGTATTGGTTTTTGAGTTTTATTGGTTTATGGACTTGTTGGTTTGATAACTGTTCAATATTTCATTGAATATAAAATAACGGTTTCAGTTTACCACTCGTGAAAAACAAATCAAAAAATTTACACACCTGCATTTTTGTTACTTTTTTGTGGATAAATTTGATGCCTTTACAATTAAGTCTACAAAGAGTGGTATATACAGTCTGGAGATGACTAAGATGTTGGACCTAAAAAAGTGTAAATAAAATGGCCGAAAGGTATCTTAGAACGGAACCCTCCCCTTTTAATATTCAGCTCTGGACGTGGTAGTGTTTCTCCTCAAATCTAATACACTAGTGATTATGTATACAGGAACATCAACCCCTTACTTCTATACAATATATTCCACTATGATATATAATAAATAAAGCACTTTCACTCATTATCTGTGGGGGAATACATTGTATGGAAGATTCTTTTTTCCTTTGTTCCTAATCTATTATAATTTGGATAAATTTATTTTGATGTCGGGGTGGTTTCGTTAACAACTAAATGTACTTTTAAAAATTGCTTACAGAAAACAGCTCACGTTGCTTTATACATGGTACCTTTCTACTTGAATATTGAAGATTTATTAGCTAATTCAGAGGTGCGACAGAAGGTTTGAGGCATTCTCTTCCAATAGATCGGTTTGTAATAAATGAAAAGTCTTCATTAAAATGTTTGTTTGTGTTTAGAGGTTTTTACATTATTTTTAAGGTAATTACCGCAATTTTTTGCCTGTTATTATCAATTTTAGTCCTTTTTTAATTCAGATATATCTTTTGAGTGTAATGTTGGGGTTACTGAGCTAGAATATCGCAATGCTAACATCTTTAGCGGATTAAAATAGTATGATTTTGTAATACCTAACATTTTTAATTCTAAAATGTTGCAGTTTTGTTATACAATTAAGATGTATGCTTTCATGCATTCAGGAAAACTTTAATACACAGTTAAGATGGGAGGTTCAATGAATTCAATTTATGCTATTTTCATTTTTATTTTCTGTTGAATTAAGATAATTTTCCGAAGGGGACATATGATTTTTAAAAAAGTTTAGTAAATTTGGGACATAAATAGTTAAAATGGGTTTTAATTTCATCTCATAACAAACAATGAAATAAACATCAAAATAAACATAAAAATTATTTGATGATAAATTTTCCAGTCGTCTCTCTAATGAATATAATAATTAATAAAACTACTAAATGGCGGGGGTATTTTTAGTTGAAGTTTGTCTGGTTAGAATGACACTTAAAAAACAAAGAGCAGAAAAAACACTGGTTAATGATGAGCATAATGTTTTACCTGCATCAGAACGATCAAAATGTCTAGAATTACACGGCAGGTTATACTAGATATAAATCGACATTTATACTGCTAACGGCAAAGATTCTGTTACGATCAAAAAGAAAATAGACCTAGTTTTCTTTGCATGTTTGAAAAAGAACAGAAAGGAAATGCACAGTTAAATATGTCTTTCTACGTTAATCGACTTTTCAGCAAGGATCTGAATTATTTAAGGATAAAGTATTTGTTTGCGTGTGAGCAATGTCCGTTTCAGTTCGAGGAAATTAGACTTGTTTCACGTTACAAAGAAAGTATTTATACATGCTAGCTTATTACCACTTCTTTCATTAGTCCTAGTGAACTCGAAAAAGGTTGAATAATTTTATATTTACTTCATATAAAATTGTAAACTTAAGTCTGTAATAAGTAGAAAAAAATATTTTCTTTGTAAACATCACAACGTACCTACGTATGGTACCGTGAAAACAAAATATTATAACGAAAACAATCTATGTTCACAATTTCATAAACATTTTTCGCAATTTTTGTCCAAGTCAGTTAATATAGTAAAGTAACTTAAAACGAGCTCATAAGGTACTAGTAGTCCGATCCTCAGGTTTTGAAATTAGCACTTAAGTAATCAAAAGTACTTATGAAAGTATCTCTTAATCCACAAAGTTTTGTAAATCTATCCACAGTATTTCTTTACGCTTAATGATTAAAATTAGTCATATATATAGGGAAAATTGTCAAATCTCCAATATTTTTACAGAAAAAGCGAAATGGAATATTAGTAATGCATTTTCTAATTGCAAACTGATCAACAAATATATTTTAGGTTAAAAAACGATAGGTATCCAGGCATTCTGAGAAATTGTAATGATTTTTATAATTATTTGGTATTTTTTGTCCTCTATTTCTGTCATGTATTCCATAATACACAGTGTAAAAGGCTCTTGCTATCATTGCAAGACACCACATATATATACTTGTCAAAATTTCTAAGTCCCCACTTTTATTTTTTCAAAAAGTTAAAAACCTTAACTTCAATTTACTAGTTGCTTATAAATTTGCCTTTAATTTGCAATACTTACCTGTCAAGGTAAAAAAAAATTGTAATCGAATGTGTAATTACTCGACCGTGACCGTTTTTGTTAAAAAGCGTGAAGTTCGAGTTCCATATGTTTTTCGGGTGTATTCTTCATTTTTTTTACTTCCATGTGTTCTCCATCTTTAATTGATAACGAAAAACAGAACAAAGCTTGAATAAAATGCGGTGTATGTCCACACAACAATGTGCAAGTGAAGTTGAAATGGCCCAAGCTGGTCGTAGTTAACGAAAGTAATGTTTCCTTTCACTGTATGACTTTATTTTACTTAAAAACTTTATAATTACCGCCCTAAAAAACTACAAAGCGTGCCTGAACTCCTTTTAATCGTTAGAATTCGCTAGATTTTCAACAAACACCACAAATTCATCCTAGAGTTTATCCGGAAAAATCAATGGAACCGGAACCGGAAGTGCTCTCCCCTCAATGTCAAACTTGAGGAGTGGGGAATACATGTAAGAAGACGTTATGTAACTATTATTGACAAGGCACAGACAATTTCGATAAGCCCCCTTTTCATCCTCATCTCAACCCTAATTATCATGTATGGAAGAAGATAGACCGGAGTGTGAGAGAAATTTCCAGCAGCAGAATCTAGCGGAACTAGAGGATGACCTAGTCTCCACATGGAAAAACATTCAATAAAAGAATTTTTCTTAAATAGTGTGAACTCTTTGAGGAACGGTCGTCTTGCTGCGAATTCGTTTGAATGGAGAATAATGCAGTATTTAACGTTGTGATTTTTTAATTCTAGGGTGCCTTAACGTTTCTGCATATTGTGTTAAAGCGCGTTCAATAAAATAAATTAAGTGAGTAAAATTGTTTTGCTACTTTATTATCCTGTATACTTATTAAATTATACTGTTAAAATAATTCAATATAAGAGCGGTGTAACGCAAAAATTTGCCTGGGGACTTAGAAATTTTGACTAGTATATCATGCTAATAAGCATTGGTATCTAAGGCTGGATTCAAGAAAATCTTATTTCTCTAAAACTGTATTATTTTTTCCCCTTTTATAGGGTTCAAATGTCAACTTTTATAAGACCTTTTCTTAGACTTCAAAAAACCTTGAATCTTATAAAGATGAATAAAATGAAAATTGTTGCATGAAAAAATTTCATTTTCAAGCTTCATTTTGTTGCATATCAAATTAAATTAATTTTTGGAGCTATCCTTCCTGGCTGAGGATCGGATATCCTTAACTAAGTCATTTAAATAATATTTAGATTATACTATTTTATACTGTATTTCTAGACCATGGTCATTATATGCAACAGTGGAGTTGTAAATGTGTTTGATTCCTGTTTAGGGTACATCAATTTGACTTTGAAGGGGGTCTGTAAGTCTTTGAAGAAAATGATCAAGACATTGAAAATAATTCTACAGCAGCATTTAAAAAATCCCTTCCTTGATTAAACCCATTGCATAATGTAAAAAAAAGTTGCTTTAATGAACAAAACACACGCAATATTCTCCTGACAATGTGATGCCGAGAACAGTGTTTAATAAAAACCTGCGAGTTAAATTTTGTACAAGGGGAAATAATAATGCTAATGTGAGGTTTGCCAAACACACCCTTTTTAAAAAGATTCGAAAATACAATTGATTTATACTCTTAATCATTTTCTTTGCAATATACATTGTGAAATGAATATTCCATTGTATCATGTTAGTTTGTCCCTACTAAAAACATTATAGATTGATCTATTTGTTAACTATTCATGTATTTATAAAGTTTTATAAAAAGTGGAAATTAAGTTTGTCCCACGGAACAGAAAAATTACCCTCATTATACCCCCGCTTGAAAAGTGGGAGGGTATACTGTAATTGGTATGTCCGTCCGTCCGTTTGTCCGTCTGTTACGCTTTAGGGTACCCAACTCTTATCCGCAACTCCTCTTATACCACTGAATGAAATTTAATGAAACTTATAAAGAATCTTTATTACATGTTACCATTGTGCACCTCCTATTTTACTTTTTGATCCGACACATATTTTTGGTTTCCCGGCAACAGCAAAACATGGACTTTGTCATCAGTTATGACCATATGGGAGGATGGTATCATTTATTTAAATTAGCAGCCCTCATAACTAAATGCTTCGAAGAAGTACAATATATGAATTGTATATTAACTGGAATTTCGTTGTAACACTTGTAAATTACCACTTGTTCTTTTTGTACCCGAAAACTTAATAAAACTAAAGGTACATGTACTGTGAGCGATGGGCTCACTAAATGATACCCCCTGCCTCCCATATTATGTGTATAAATGGCAGTGTCCATGTTTTGCTATGGGAAACATAAAATATGTGTCGGATCAAAAAGTAAAATAGGAGGTGCACAATGGCAATATGTAAAAAAAAATTCTGTGAAAGTTTCATCAAATTTCATGCAGTGGTATAAGAGGAGTTGTGGATAAGAGATGGGTACCCCAAAGCGTAACAGACGGACGGACGGACGGAATTAACGATTTCTATATACCCTCCCGCTTTTCAAGCGGAGGGTATAATTATTACTACTAGTATCTGTTTTAGCTCTATACATGTATAACAATGTCAAGATACTAAGTAGTAACATGGTTCTCAAATCTCATAATGAGATGAGAATGGTCGATAAGAAATTATCAAAAGCCAATTTAGCCATCTGTCAGTCGACAGTAAGTATTCTGCCCAAAGCAGATATTATATTATCATAATGGTACATATATATCAGAGAATGTTGTATTGTTAAAAACAAGTTTGTTAAAGTCTGTTTATTACGCTTTGGGGTATCCGTCTCTTATCTGCAACTCCTCTCATACCACTGAATGAAATTTTATGAGACTTTCACAGAATCTTTCTTATTTATTGCCATTGTGCATCTCCTATTTCAATTTTTGATCCGAAACATATTTTTGATTTCCCATAGCAAATCATGGACACTACCTTTATATTCATATGGGAGGCGAAGGCTTTATTTAGTGAGCTCCTTGCTTGTAAATATATGGTATAATGTGCTTTAGTGCCCAACAGAATTTAATTTAATCGAATATTGTTAGCAATTCAGTCTAACAATCAGTCTAACAAAACGTGTCTAGTTGTTTATAATTTAATAAGATTTCTGTGCAAAATGTTATTAAACAGTTGAAGTAAATTAATAATCATATTAGATTTATACCATATACTTTTTTAACTTTATCTACATGTAGAAACCCTAAAAAGTTCTTGTTCATACACAATCATTGTTTTGAAAAAGTGCCTTACTGAATTTTCATGAACACCTGTTCTCTTTAAAGCAAAGAAAGTGTGTTTTGTTATTGTACCGAAATCCGTAATTTTCAGCTTTGGTGTACCTGTTTCTTATCCGTAACTCCTCCTATACCAATGACTTAGACTGAATGAGACTTTCACAGAATGTTTGCTACATTGTACACGTCCTATTCTATTAATCTTACAAATACTGCAATTCTTTCTATAATATTGGACCCATCTCTTTTCCACAACTCCTCCAGGTCCTATACCACAGAATAAAATTTGATGATACTTTCGCAGATCTTTGTTACATAGTGTCATTGTGTACCCCATATTATACTCTTTGATTTGACACTTATTTTGCGTTTTCCAGAGCAAAACAATGACTTAGCCATTATGATAATATGGGAGGAGGGGGTTTAATTTTGTGAGCTCAGTGTTCAAAGCACCTCTAGTTTAACTTGAAATACGTAGAGCTACAATCTAATATGAGATTGAATCTTCACTCTGTTTTAAAAATCAGAAAAGGTTAAATGCATTTCAGTAAGCGGAGATAAATGTAGATGCACATTATGAAGTTCCACGTAGGTTAAAACAGTCATTAGCAAAATTAAATTGACGTTACTCTTTTTAAAGATTTTTAAAGAATTGCAACAGATTTTAAGCCACTCTTTTAATCATTATGGTACATTTAGAGATTATTCTCTGGTAAATAATATCTCAAAATAATCCAACAAAAGTGAAATTGCTATAGAAAGCGAGTTTCGTCTCTTCCAATTAATCTTTTAATATACCAGGTTACTGTGTCAATTGTTGAATTTTTTTCCATTTTTTTTTTAGATGATCTTTTTCTAAACTAATCCTACCAACGTGTTTAAATCTGTTATTCCATGAAAGCATAGCTGTCTTTTACATTCAAATGAGCTCCTTACGACTTTTATTTTTCAAAGAAAACCAAAAAACTATCTCTTAACATGGAGGTTACTTAAAATAAATGGTAAACAGAGAAAATTCAGTAGTTGAAAAAAAGTTAAAGCATATAAAACTAAGATTAATTCTTCAGAAAAATTTTACGTCCTAATCTATAGATAAAATGTATATGCTATCTTGTTCAAAGGAATTGAAAGAAATTAGTATTCTTGCCAAGATGTAAAATCGATTTTTTTTTTCTTCTTCTTCACAAAGTGTATATTTTACTAAATTCCTTTGATATTAGAAGCTATTAGACACGCACATATTCTTATAAACAATACCTAGGCAAACATTTCTGTATTGTAATTGAATGGACATTCCCTTTCATCACCCCCAACATCTGTGTTGGGTAAAACATCGAGTTCTTTGTTTGCACTTAAAAAATTATTTTTTTTAACTTGTTTAAAAATGTTCATTGCAATTTGCAGATTTTTGTATTCCCTTTGATTTAACATTATTGCATTTTGTTATGTATGGGCGTTCCCATTTACAGAGAAGCAAAAGTTGTACTTTTCCATGGTCGTATTTGCACTTTTAAACTCTAAATCATCTCGTGGTCCATCAATTCCAGGATATATCGCACAACTAATTTGCCATGTAACAATTAAGGCTAAGACATTCAATGAAAAACTACTTCGAGATACCCTTTAATTTGTCCATATTTTTTACACGTAACAATAAATGCCAAAACCATGATTTAAAACATGCTCGTAATAACAAATTAACACCTTGGTCAAAATAAGACCATTAACTTACAGATAGTAGAACCGAGTATCTTTGATCAATGACAGTTCGAAGATTTTCAAGTGATCGATAACAATTGTCAAATTTGCAATATTACAGTTTGCCATTTAGCTAAACATAAGAAATGTCTGCATACACTATTATACTTTGAAATACATGTAAACAGATAATATTTTTGAGTCTTAATTCATAAAATTTATATAGATATCAATACCATTAATTAAAAACTTAATTGATTTTGTTTCATTTTCAATTCTGAAAACACCGATTGAACAATTCTAAACCAAATTAAGCAAAGGATTTGGGTACTATATGCTATTATAGAAATTGACTTAAATAAGAAAGCAACTAAGTCATGTACGTCATCCAACAATAAACCTAGGCTTTGTCGGTATTTTATAACGTTGACAATCTCAGTTTTAGAAAGTTACATTTCAGTCAGTCGCAATTCTTCCTCCGTTGTCAATCACCCGACACGGACTTCATAGTTTGCATTCAACAGAGACTGGCAAATAATTAAATCTGGATTGGTCTTATTTTCCTTTGTCATCAACTTAAATTCGAAATAACAAAAATGAACTTCTCATATTTCCTGCATGTTTCTTTTTTCAATTGATGCATGTCATACACGATATTTGTTTTAAACTTGAAAATGCGCAGTAAATACAATTTAGTTGACATTTCAGTGATCAATTTTGTGAAATATTTTGAATAATATTTCTTTCTGTTTTTAATTTTGCAAATAAGTGGGCATTTTTCTTTGGCAATTTGATTGCTTGTCTGTCAGTTTTTTGCTTGTTTGTTTAATATTACTTCTAGAATTTTTCACTCATATTGAGATACCGCCATTTGCCGGTGGAGTGCTGTAAATTTAGATTATTTTATCTGCATTTTGCATTGACATTTTGTACAAAATGTGAAATATATTGACCAACATAAATACGACATTGAATTATGAATTCACTTAGATATTTTTTAGTTTTTATTTCAAATTTGGTTTTTGTCAAGTTTTTTTCGCCAAGATTTCTGAACCAATGTAGCTATTTAAAATCCATAACCTTATTTTGATACATAACATATGAGAATGTACGTAATCTAAAGCTGGCAAAATCTTATAACATCATCATTACCTTTATATTATGAACGTTATGTTGATTGATGTACATGCGTATGCCTTCAAATAGTACAACGTACATGCATACTTTTCTCCAACACATCCAATTTTTATTGCAGCATAATTTGCATAATAATGACTGTATTATCATCACATAATAGTCTTTATCACAACTTTTCAAAAAAAAGTCATAGATTTAAAAAAAAACTTACCTTGGAATTCTTCGACACGAACACAAGTTCATGATTTGGTAGAATATCTGTCTTGTTAATTTCTTCAAATGCCACTTTAAAAAGTATGTTATAAAAGTTCGCATATTTCGACCAAGAGTCCTCAGTAGATCCAAGTATTCCACCTATGTAAAGGGGAACTTTACTCCTAACACGATCCAAACTGGTTAGAACAGTAAGAGTGATTATGACCGGACTTGAGTACATCATTTCCAGCGTTGAAGGTATGGATCAAAAATTGAGGAATCGCTATTTATCACAGCCGTGAATCGATCGTCCATCTATTGGTTCTCAGATTGGTGCTTGCTTCGTACATTGTGTATAGCAATTTGATGCGATGACAGAGAGCCAGCCTTGTTACGCATTTCTACTTTTCCTCTTCCTTGGTTTCAATAAACATTGAAATTCCTTATAGTATAACCAGTGGAAATTACAAGCTTCACAATGCTGAATAGCATACAGATTATTCCTGAAGTAGATAGTTTTAATCATTATTTTAGTAACAGGAGTTTTCCGGTAATATACGTCTGACTATTTACATTAAGCTCATAATAGCCAAAATCTTGAGTGATTTTTTATGTCAAAGTTTGTCCAATTTTTGTCTGTCTGTCCTTTTATTTATCATCTTTTATGATTTGTGTGTGATGTCTATATTTTTTATCATATTTTCAGCTTTTTACAACGCAATTGGGCCAGTTTAAGCCAAAACATGCCAAAAAGCAAAATCCCCCCCCCCTGGTGTACATTGTAGTGATTTCAGAATTGTTCTAATCAAGGACTATCTATGTACACTTTATTAAGAATATATTGACATCATTCAACCATTTCTCATTAAAAACCACGAGGCCAAGACATAAAATATGTAAATGTGTTTTTTTCATCGTAAAAACAAATCGGTTTAAGATATTGCCTAGGGCAGATGGGTGGGGCCACAATAAGGAATGGAAGTTAAAACGGGAATCTAAAAAATAACTTGGACATGGTTTGTGAATGGTGATACATGTGTATATGTATTCATCAAGAATAGAGGTTATCAATCATCTTGCCTTAAATTGAAATTTATAAAACGTTTACATATATATATATATTTATTAAATAGGAAATATCCAACAATTAAGGTATTAATTTTAAACGTTTCTTGGAATATAAATACGGTTTAGCCAAGTGTTGAAATTCCTTAAGGTCAAGATCTAGTAAATAACTTTAGACTAATTTTTTTGTTAGATAAATTATGATGTCATAATCAATTTCAACTTTCTTTTTCCCGTACTTTACGGCTATAGCAGAATTATGTAGAAAATAGGGTATTTTCATGACATTCAATTTGAAATCATGTGAAAAGTAAACCGGATATCTTTATTAAATTTGATATTGATTTATAGAAGAGGTCATGAGTATACTAATTACCGTTTTCTGAGAAACTGTAGGCAATATGGATACATTTCCTTTATCGAATATGAAAAACTCCCATATTCATGACTGGTTTTCTGAATTTTTCATTGAAAATGACAGTTTAAAATACAGTTTTTCATCGTGTTTACCTACAAATTATGCCCCGAAACACCTTATTTGACCAAGCTAAAGTTGTAAAGCATCAATAAAGGAATTTATTTCTCAAATTCTATAAATCTGTAGGCACCTTTCATTTACTAGATCTTGACCTTAAGGCTCGTAGGGTTTTCGGGTAGATATGATAAGGTACCAACACGTAAAGTTGTGACCGATTTATAACTGATATTTAAATATCATAACGTTTTTTAGCCGGGCTTATTGCTCAAAGAGCAATTGCCGGCTTATGGGATCCTGTTCAAGGCAGGATGTTGACCCCATAGTCGCCATTTTAAAGTTACGTGCAAAAATATAGTTCTTACTCTCAACCGCTTTTGAGATAATACAAACGCTAAATAAAGCAACAAAAATAAAACGAAGTTTTATCTATATAGAATAAACATTAGTAGTTATGACTTTGAAAACTTCATAAGTCAAAGAACATAGTTCATTAGCGTAAGGATTTTTGATAATCAGTGTTACCGTAGTTCTCTACACATACAAGGTAAAACAGGAGAGGGAACCAGACTGGCCTGTTTGTTTACATTCAGCCGCGGTACCAGATTAATTCTGATTCTGACAAAATCGGACCGTGGTATTAGGATTGAAAAACTCACTGTCAGTGTCTAATCATTTATATTGATAGTTTTAAAATAATTTTTTCATCAGAATATAAACGTGATTCATGTAAGAAATCCATTCTACTCTGTAAATGAGCCCGGCTCTCTGTACTTCTGAGTACTTTGATTTAACTTCTGATATTCAAGTAAACGTAAAAATTTGTAACTTTTTGTATCAAAAAACATCAGTCAGCATTCAACTTTTGTTAGATTACATCTTCAATGGAGCTGCCATAGAATTTGCGAAATAATGACTTCTAATGAGACTGTTGATATCCTTGTTCCACTGACTTGTTTGTCAACTGTATGTATCATTTTAGAAATTTTCGTTTGTAAAGATCGCCGTTGTGTATCGATTGGGAGACGTTAATCCCGTGTGCATGCAGATGATAAGGGTTTATTGCTCTGTAGGTGCGGTCATTGACCATAAAGAAGGTGAGACCATCCTGTTTTTCATTAAGATTTGTTGTCAGTCGACCACGTCTTCATCTGGTAAAATATCTAGGTGTAGGATTTGGAGGTTTATTATATTTCAATTTCAAATGAATGTGTTTAATAAATGTAGGAATGAATATGTCGATTGATGACTAATATGAAGATAACGAACAGTATTCAAAATCGAAGTCCATAAAAAAGTACAAAATAAAAGCAGAGCAAACACGGAGCTCCAAAAGATCAGAAGTGTTACATGTATGAGGTGCCATGCAGAAGTGAGCATTTACTGCCGACCGGTCACACCGGCCGTGTGCTTTCTTGTCATGATCGGGAAATAACAAAAAAATATGTCGCCAATTCAGTGAATAAATAATGGACAAACAATAACTATTAAAAAGTCAATCAGCATTAGACTCAATAATAAATTGTATCTGTTGATAAGGTCATTGTATCGACCAGAGATCTTACGAATGATGACTTTAAACGAGGCTATTGATATTTTTGTTCCATCAACTTGTTTGTCCATAATGTACCTCGTTTAAGACATTGTTCGTACTTAGAGCATTTCTTGCGAATTGAATCATCTCATATTTATAAAACTCCGTGTGCAGGTGCTGAAGGTATATTGCTGCATAAGTAAGGGAAGTTGACGATAGAAAAGTCATAGTCATCACGTTAAGAGCTTGGTTATTAGATTACCATTAACGTCAAGTTTGTTCATAAGCCGCAATGGCATAATGAATATGTAAATTTTTAGATCCTTCAAGATTTAAAAGACCTATCTTTTAAACATTCCTAAATTGCATGAATTTATTTTTTCATATTATAGATCTTAGGATTTGATAGGCCGTTTACAAGGGATGAGACATAAGGTAATGCATGATACATATATAAAATAAAATATCTTTTTGGATTCTTCTCTAGAACGGCAAGCAATTGTAAGTCTGAGTCGTACAGATGTAGTATCATTTCCATTTTTCCCCTGAATTTTTATGGTTAACAGATCCAATATGGAATCATCAATCAGTACATGAATATATTTCGTAAAGGAAAAGCATATTTAGTAGAGAGGCATATAGGTAAACAGCACAGTCTCGTGTATCATTCCTTGTCATTCAATTTGTTTCCACGTGTGTTTTTCAAATTAAACAAAATAATTTTTATCATTCTACGATCGAATTAGACAGATTTTTTGGTTTAATGATGGAGCTTTGAAATTATGCTTTGTTAATTGTTGTTATATAACATTGCATCCCAATTAAAAGGGGGAAAACTTGAACGTTTCCCAAATGCTTGCACAACGCCTGAAAAAAATCTATTAAACAGATCATGAGGTGTAACTTTGACTAGTTATTACTGAACAATATTTTTCGTAATATCTAGTACGGACCCCTGGGAGTGCCAAGTTCCAAGAATAAGCAAACATCCCTTATCGACATGTGTCGCAACTGCTTGAGTCCCTTTCTTCGTGTTTATTTAAACAGAATGAATCGTAATCAGATTTGTTTGAAAACAATTGTCTATGATCTCTATAAATGTGTGTGAAAGGTATCGGGCAACAATTATTTCAACGAAGGCCATTTTGATGTTTTTAACATGACACTTGCGTTTGTCTATAAACTGTTTTAAAAGTAACGACATTCAAAATACCATTACATGAACAGAAAGACAAAATATAAAGTATGACGTAAACGTGCAACGTCACAAGCGAAAACTAAAATCTACCGTCACAATGAATAATTCAACTAAAGTTGTATTATAACATGTAGAAGGTTAAAAATATTACTTTTTGCGGAAGTTGTTTTGCAAGATGTATACAAAGATTTTCATTACAGGCAAAACCACCTTCCACAATTATTTTGCGATATGAGACATCTTCGAAAAATTATACATTGTAATACAAAATGTTGATAAGAGACGTGATTATTCGCAAGGAGCATGCATATGAAAAAATACTATTTTTTGCTATCAGGATTCTTTTGTTGCTCTTTTTAAGCCAACACTTTTGAAAAAACAACTTGCTATAGTTTAGATAATACAAGTTTTATTTGGTAAATTTTGGTAAAAATAGCCACTTTTGCAAACACATACATTTAACTTATATCGCATATGTCTCTACTTCACTGAACGGTTCCTATCAAAACTTCAGAACACAAAAATATAAGTATGACTATAATTTACTCAAAACTATAACATCTTTTACTCGAGTCTATAGGTTCTAGAATTATATATATTTGATTGTTTTTAATTTTGATTCGCGTATAACTTGAGGCTGCCTGACTTAAATCAGATGAAACAATAGAAACTTAATCTCCAACAACTATAAGCACTTCATTTCAATAAACCAGTAGCAAATTAAACTATATAACAGTACAATAATTGCTCTAGTTATCTCCATTCATTCTAGAAACAAATAAACATTTGGCCTTTAGGCGGAATATATACTGTAGATTAACTCCAACAACTATTTCATTATAAATTAATGAGAGAATTTGATATGTGTATCGTTGAACAGAGAAATAGGTTATGTGTACACTGTATCAACAAATTATTAGATTATATTATTGTCAAACTACAGTCCCACGCTTAATCAAGTGCGAAGTTCTTTTTAGAGAGTATATCATTAACTTCAGTTAAAAGAAAATATAAGCTTGATTCTAATGGTAATCTAACAACCAAGCTATATGATAAACGTGATGACTTTAACTTTTCTATCGTCAACTTCCCTTACTTATGCAGCAATATACCTTCATCACCTGCATACGGAGTATATATATCTCAGTTGATTCGATACGCAAGAGCATGTTCTACGTACGAACAATTTCTAAAACGAGGTAAATCATTGACAAGCAAGTTGATGAAACAAGAATATCAGCAGTCTCGTTTAAAGTCATCATTTTGTAAACTCTAGGAGCACACGGCGGGTGTGACCGGTCGGCAGGGGATGCTAACTCCTCCATGGCATCTGATCCAACCTCTTATGTTTTGGAGGTCCGTGTTTGCTCTGCTCCTATTTTGTATTGTTTTAAGGACTTTGATACTGAATACTGTTCGTTATCTTCATATCCTTCATTCAAAATATTCAAACGATGCATCCATTTTATGAACATGCATATAGGCTTGTGTAAACAAACTACATGAGAAATAAAAATATGAAGTTAAAAAACATGAAATATTTCAACTAATGCCTTATTTTTAAATGTGCGATATGGGCATATAATGGGCAACGGAGATGGATATAATTCAGTGTATAAATAATGGCCTAACAATCAGGGGGGGGGGGATGTCAGTCGGCATTTGTTTTAATTAAAGATTGTACATTGTATTTTCTGACGAGATAATTGTATCGATCATTAGATTATAGTACTTGCAAAATGATGGTTTTAGACATGTTAAACGAGACAGTTGTTAATCTTGTTTCATTATTAACTTGTTTCTAAATAGTTTGACTCGCTTTAGAAATTCTTATCAAAAAAGACATATATAAACCCCATAAATGTTGAAATGTATGCATGCAAGTGTTCAAGTAATATTGCTACATGTACCTAAGATAGAGAATTTCACGATTGAAAAGTTAAAATAATTTTTTTTTGTTAGGTTGCCATCAACATGTGATCAAGTCTTTTTCTAGGAAATTATCCAAATATGAAACAGATGTGTCAGTCTCTGTGGTGTCTTTTCTTTCAAGCTCACTGGGATAATTATATACACTTGATATATGAATGGAAGTAACTATAATTGTTAATTGATATTACGTCTTCAATATACTACACTGTAGGTTTTAGGCTAGAGCAAGTGTTTTTTTTTCTTCTCGTGTATAAGATTTTGAAAAAAATATACTGCATATGAATGCTATAATGTCAGCGACATCTAATAGACTACCGTTTACTGCAGATTCTTCTACATGTACCTTTCAAAAGTAAATCGCATTAAGTTTCACTTCGCGTTTAATTTTGCACTTTTTTTCTGTACTAAAATATTTACATGTAGATTCTAATTATCCTTAAATTTATCATTTTTTTAATTTTAAAAAAGTCTTTATCTGGAGCAAGTTAAGTTTGCTGAACTATATAAGCAAAATAATTTTTTGAAATGTACAATTAATGATTAAGCAAAAAGCATTTACAAAACATTTTTTTTTATTTTGATGATTTGTGATTCGTTTTTAAATACTGAAGTAAATAAATAATCAATTTATTTCTACATCTGAAGTAACTACAAAAATAATTAAATCCTAATTAAGTAATCACTTGGTGCGATTTGAGGCTTAATTATATCTCACTGATTATAAATATGGCAAGGATCAATTTTATTCAATGTTATAAAATTTCATATCTAAACAAGGTGAAATGAGATCCAGATATTGAACTGATGACCCTATAAGCGGTTACATGTAGATTATCAGAGTGCTCTAGCACGTGAAATGACAGCTGTACAGAAAAAGCAATCAAAATGTTCACTTCCATTCGTAGGTCAGAAAATCTGTCATATCTTAAAGGTCAAATATAATATTTATGTAAAAATTCATAATTATTCATTATTATCAGCCTCTGGAATAATATGAGTAACATTCTGAGGTCTGTTTAAATTTTTGTCACCAATTTCCATCACTAAATGTCGTTTAAACTTACCTGAGTGACAAGTGGATCATTTATTGTAAATCGCTTATCTCCCTTGTTGCATGACGTCATTAGAGACAATGTGAAATAGGAAGTGCATACTATATTGACGGGTTTGGAAAATTATTGTTCTCTAGATGCTGTCATGTGCGCTCTTATTTTTAATAATAATTCGGGACAAGATATGAGTAAAACTATATTTATTTATTGTTTACGAGCCTGAAATTGAGGAGAATACTAGTATTCATATTAAGAGAAATGGTTTTGAGCCCAATAAACATGCAAAGCTATAAATACGACCAATATTTTTACATAGATCAGTTTACAGGCACGTAGCCACAGGGGAGGGGGTGCAGAGGGGGCCTCCCCATTTTTTCACAAACATTACGCTTACTAGGGTTTCGAGTTTGGGCAATTCTCCCCCCCCCCTTTTTTTTTGTTGCTTGTCAATTTTTAAACTTTTCTCTAGCTGTCCCCCTCTCAAAAACCATGCTACGTGGCTGTTTTAGCCTAAAGTTTAATTAAATATAAAATGTCTGACGGATTTTTTTTGTTTATTTCAAAATTTAAGTCGTATTTTAGTTTCTCAGTTTAGGTTTTAATACTGTTTGAAGGGAAAGGTTTTAAAATTTTTATTTTAATTATTTTAGTTACAGTACTGTACTAGACAAGATGACAGGCACCTGAGATTTTGCCCTCTCTCTCCTATTGAAAATTTAACTGAGACAATATACATGAATTCCTCGTCTACATACCAATACCATAAATAATTTGATACTTTCCGTTTTTGTCAAGTTACAGAGATTGTCCCTTTACAGTATGTGCTCGGTATACAGTGTATTTACATACATGTATTACGCGGCGCCAAGTCAAAAGAACATGTATCTTGCCGTAAACTACCTCTAGCATGCTGTCAAAGCCATAAAAAGTACTTGTAGTTTTCATAATCCGTAAAAGAACAATTTCTAAAACTTGACAGAAAACGGAAGATGATAATCAAATATCAATTTTATTGAGTCTATTTATTTATTTTTCACTCATATGAACACGCCATCATTTGCCGGCGGAAAGCTGAAAATTTTGTCCTATACTCGGCACTTAGGGCCATTGAGCAAGGAGGGATCTTTTTCGTGCCAGCACCTACTGCGACACGGGACCTCAGTTTATGCGGTCTCATCCGAAGGACCGTATCAAATATCAAAGTATTAGTATGATAGACAAGGAAATTATTATTTGAAATGATAGACAAGGAAATGATTATCGAGTCCAAAAATATCTCGGTGGGGCTGGTGGATGTACATCAACCATTTTTCAGGTGCCTGCGCACAAGACGGAAGGTTACCGAGGCGGTGATATACCCATCCGAGAAATCTGCGATAAGAGAGATGTACAATGGATGTATGATAGAGAAAAAAACTATCTATATGTTTTTATCGTGTACATAGATGTTATATTCTTTTAAACAAACTAAATAAATATTAAGCATATGGTGAGCAAGGGAAGCAGACTGAATATGAAAAGGGGGGGGGGGGGGGGGGGGGGGGTAATAGACAAGCCAAAAAGATTCTTGATTAAAAATGTGAAGAGGTAGTCTTTTTCTTATATATAAGAAATACTAGTATAATGATATTGAGATGCAGGAAAATGACCTTACTGTGACAAAACAGGAAAGGGTTGTTACTAACCTTTCATGAAAATTTCCTTCTTAAATTAAAATTTAAAAAATATTTATATGAAAAAGTCAGGGAGCACCCCTTCAACTATAGTTCGTGCCTGTAAGGCAATTTTCCTCGGATAATATACTTGTACAGAGTTGGTGATTTCATTTCTTGTCAGGATATATAAATGTTAAGTAATAATGTCCGTCTCAGATATTTATTTTCTCAAGAATGTGTTTATAAAATAAAACTTCAGTGTTCATGCACACAAGTGATTGTTCCTCCATATTTTACTGTCCACTTCATTTGTTTTTCTGCAGTATTTTTCTCTTTGACTGGCGTCTTGACATAGTTACCAAAAGAGCATATAAACTAAATTAGGATGAAGAAATTCATATTAAAATATTTATTTTAATAAAAGCGCCTTATGACAAAGATTTTACGCAAAGCATGCCTGTAGGAAGCAATTTCCATTTGGGGGCAAAACAAAGAAATGTCATTTCGGGAGGATCGAGAGGGGTGGACAAATAAAAATTCCTTGTTACGCATTAAGATTCCAGACGTACGTATAGTTATCACGGGTGCTTGGGGACAGGGAAAATTCATACCCTCTGATACTGAAACGGAACGTTCTGTTTTATTATCAGAGTGTATGAATATTTATAGATGTAAAAGGCTAGGTTAAGCTTAAATTTTGGATTGTTCATTTGTAATCCTTTGTGATATGTCATAGAAAAATATTTAATTCTTAAAATGTCAAAGAATCCTTGGGGTACGAAACACCCAGGGTGGGTGATTAGGGGGAACCCCCCCCCCCAAAAAAAAGCACCAGTGTAATAGCAAGATCTTCGGATTCCAACGGATGATAAATTTATATCCGATGATGCAGTAAATTCTATTGATCTGTTTAATTTTAACCAAAGTATAATTTACATTAAAAAATCCGGTGTACATGTATCCCCTGTTCAAACAGCCATGAAATGTAAAGAGAAGAATTCTATAATTTACGCAGATAATGCTTTTCCATTATAATCGAAGATTCGGGGGTATATAGTTTTTGCCCTGCCCTTCCGTCTGTCTGTCTGCCTGTTCATCTTGTCTGTTTCTCTGCTTTTCCATCAAACATTTTACGTTGCCTGCTACATATTGTTGAAGCTACATATGTACGGCGATAGTACTTCAATTCTGGTTTCGTTGTGACAAGACCTTTCTTCGGGTATGAGTATATTTGACTTCCCGACCTTGATCTTACAGTTTGACCAACTACCGCATATAATTTATCCAATTTTATTCCTTGTCATTCATTTTGTACTCTTAGTGCTAAAGCTTTCATACTTCAAAAGTTTATTTTTGGCGACAAGCCCTTTTTGGGGTATAAATACCTTTTAATTAGTTTTGTTTCAAATTTGAACATATTTTATTGACAACGTCAAAGGTATTGGAAACAAGTTCCAAAAACTTAGAAAGATTAGTGTAAGACCAACTGTCAAAAACTTTAACCTTGGCCTTAAATTTTGAAAAGTGTTCCAGGGTTTTCATATTTCACAGGTTTATTCCTTGGGTGAGACCTTCGTTGGGATACGAACAGTTTTGACCCTTTGGACCTTGACCTTGGTGTTTGACATATTATTTAAAAAATTTTACCCTTTGTCATAACTTGTGAATAGTTAGAGCTAGAACATTTTGATTTTACATGTATATTTCTGGTGACAAGTTCTTTCCCTTGGAACCAATGATTTTTTTCTACTTTTTACCTTGACAATTTACTAGCAGTTTTAACTTTTTTTTTTAGATCTGGTTTTCTTACAACCTTTTCTCGCCTAAGTACCAACTTATTAGAAGAAGAAAAAACCAACTATCCTATTGTGTTCAATAATACAGAAGTGAAAAAATAATTAGATAAAATGATCAGTACGTACTGGTCCCTGTAGACAAAGCAGGTAACAACATTTTCTTCGTTTGTAAGGCTCATTATATAAATTTTTTTTTAGAATTCTACTTATTGTAATCCTACTTATACTCAAACTTCCCTTTCTAAGGAAGAAATTCTTCAAAATCATATGTCAGTTTTAAATATTTTCAATATTCCACAGAGCAAAAATGAATTTGAACTACCCTATATACGAGGGGTGATCAAAAAGTTTGCGAACTACTTCTATATTTACTAAACCACAATTCAGATCAGAATAAAATTTGGCACACATAAAGTCATACATATGTTCTATAAATAGCATATGTAATGGAACATTTTTTTTCTCGTGTTTGTGACGTCACAATGTGAAAATGACGTCATACGGTATATCACTTGTAACAAAAAATGGTTGACTCAGTTGTACTCGAGAAACGAACGGCTGTAAAGTTAAACGTATATCTTGGCAATTCCTTTGTAGAAGTTTATAATAATTTGTATACGGTTTATGGAGATAAACGACTTTCCAGAAGTATTGTCATTAATGGGATTGATTGTTTAAGTAAAGGAAGGGAGATGTTTAAAAATATGTTTGTTCTGTTGCCCAGTAAATGTAAAATGGGAGCGAGACGTGTCCTTTGTTAAGCGATTTGATTAGAAAGATCGCCAACTTACATTAGAGAAATAAATGAATATCTTTACAATAATATAATTATAAAATCCCTAAAATATCGTTTACTTTAGACTTTAAACATATCTGATATGATATTTAAAGTGAAGACACCCATACTTTATCCACATGAAATAAACGACGCTCAAAAGACAGTAGACTTAGGTTTTGATGGTTACCATGCTCATTCTGCAAAAAGATATCATTATCCACTCATACTATTGTTGAGATTAACGCAATTTCTGACAAATGGACTGTTTTTGTTGGAAAAAAAATAACCTGCATGGTAAGAAATATAAGAGTCTGAAAAAATTTAAAGCTTCTGTGACAGAAAGATAT
The DNA here is from genome assembly GCA_003671525.1 of Saccostrea glomerata. NCBI lineage: Eukaryota > Metazoa > Mollusca > Bivalvia > Ostreida > Ostreidae > Saccostrea > Saccostrea glomerata. Next base: position 1,161,725 of record PRKT01000073.1, read on the forward strand.
GGAGCATGTCACGTGATCCACGCATGGGCAAAATGGTTGCAGATGTGCATTAAAATCGGAGAGGACTACGTTGACACATTTTCAACACTGAAACCCTATATCATTTCTTTTAGTTATTCAATTAGTTCGCGAACTTTTTGATCACCCCTCGTATATTGGATTCCGAAACTTCATAAGATTCCTTGCAAACAAAGATACATTGCGGGTTCCAGTAAATATTGAATCAAGCCTCTTTCGTTACTCCTCACTAAGATATTGAATGTAGTGAAGGAAAAACTTCAAGAGTACTGTGCAACAATATATTCAAGGAGTGGTGTGAATCAGATGTGGATACTCAAAAAATTCAAAGAACTTTTGGACAATTTGAAATCACAAGATTTTACCAAAATCAACAGCTTAAAAACTTACGACTTTTCAACTTAATACAAAACCATTCCCCCACGATAAATTAAAGTTCAGGCTTTTTGATATCATTGACAGCTGCTTTTTCAATAAAAATGGAACCCAAAGATTTACCTACCTGGTCATTGGTCATGTGCAAAATTATTTTGTTTAAATACATTCTGATTGCACACAAAAGTACTCTGAAGTTGGCATCAAAGAGATGCTTGAATTCCTGATTGACAATATCTATGTGGTTTTTGGAGACCAGGTCTTCCAACAATTTATTTGATCTATTTGAATTCCGTTATTAGCAGACCTATTTTTATATTCATATGAAGCAGAATTTGTGCAAAATCTTATGCGTGAAAAGAAGAAAACACTTGCTGTGGACTTCATCTCGACATTTAGATATATTGACAACGTATTGTAATTTCCATTCCTGCGTCAATACGATATATCCTGGTGAGCTTGAGATAAAAGATACCACAGAGTTTGACAAATCTGTTTCATACTTGGATATTTAACTTGAAAAAGACGTTAATGGTAATCTAACAACAAAGCTATATGATAAACGTGATGACTTTAACTTTTCTATCGTCAACTTCCCTTACTTATGCAGCAATCGGAGTATATATATCTCAGTTGATTCAATAAACAAGAGCATATTCTACGTATGAACAATTTCTAAAACGAGGTAAACGATTGACAAGCAAGTTGATGAAACAAGAATATCAGCAGCCTCGTTTAAAGTCATCATTTCGTAAGTTCTATGGTCGATACAATGACCTTGTTAGCTAATACCATTAATCATTGAGTCAAATACTGACTGACGTTTTTCATACTAATTGTTAGTCCATTATTTATACACTAAATTGACGACGGATTTTTTCCGTTATTTCCTGATACAAGGAGCACTCGGCGGGTTTGACCGGTCGGCAGGGGATGCTCACTCCTCCATGGCACCTGATCCCACCTCTGATGTTTCGGAGGTCCGTGTTTGCTCTGCTCCTATTTTGTATTGTTTTATGGACTTTGACATTTAAAAATGTTCGTTATCTCCATGTCCTCCTAGTTGTGACTGTAACTCGACATTAAGATGCGAAGATTTTGAAGATTTTCAATAAACATTAATTTATGCGTCAACTCGATATATCCCAGTGAAATTACAACGAAAGATAGCTCTACTCCTATTATATTTTGTATTGTTTTATGGTCTTTGCTATTGAATACTGTTTGTAATCTCCATATCCTTCATACCACACAGTCTGAAACAATGCTTCTTATGAAGCAGAATTTGCTCCAAAACTTAAATGCGAAAAGAAGAAAACATTTGCTTCGACCTTCAACTGGACATTTAGATAAATATCAATGATGTATTGTTAATTACTAATGGTTATTTCCATTCAGCTGTCGACATGATATGTCCCATATATGTCCCATATAGCTTAAAATTAAAGACACAACTGATTCATATATTGATATTTTACTATTTAGAAAGAGACTTAATGGCAACCTAACAACAAAACTTGACGATAACGTGCTGACTTCAATTTTCTATCGTCAACTTCATTAACTTTCTACAGAAGTATACCCTTATCACCTTTATATAGGTCTTACATGTACATGTTTATCTCTTTACGTACTTGCTCTTCTTACGAAAAATTCCTATGCACGCTATCCATACAAGTTGTAAAAGGGATATCAACAGTATACAGTTATGGAATGGGTACGAGGGAAATAGCAAATTTATGGTTCCCCGAGGAAGGAAACTATTTCGCGAGGCGGCGAAGCCGCCGAGGGAAATAGTTTCCTGCCGAGGGGAACCATAAATTTGCTATTTCCCGAGTTCACATTCCATAACTGTTTTATTATACCGAAACAATCATAGGCGATTTAAATTTTTTTACCAGATATTCCGACATTATAAAAAAACTGTAGACTGAGGCATAATTACAAAATTAATGCATGCAGTTTAACATATTGTATGATAAGTAATGCATTGTGTCCTAAAACAATTGAATTATTTTTTAAAAGTATTTTCACTGACATTTCAAAGAATTATCGTCGTTTTCATTTTGCTAGAATTCAAGTATGATTTTGACATTGTATGTCGAAATGTTTTGACGTCATAGATACATTGCAAATAACATGACGTCACAGATTCGAGATTCCTTGAACGCTCCGCCCACTGAACACTTTGATTGGTTATAATTACAAATAAATATTCATGAGGGAGTAGTCCCAGGGAGTAGCTCTGATTTTCCAGGGAGTAGTCCTCAGATGAGAAAAATAGTCTCCTCTCGGGGAAATAGGCAGTTTTATGGTATTAAATTTATATAGAGTAAAAATAGTATCCTCGGAGGTCCATGAGTCGTTACCCTAATGAGCTGATGCCCGTTTTAAAAAAAATTTGAGATACTGTTTCATTTTGCAAGTCATACCTTAGTTGTAAATATTTTTTCTTTCAATTAAACTGAAAGTTTTAAAAATTCATGCCTTTATTGATTGTTTACATCTCGTTCAAAGTACCTATGTTTACCCGACGCCATTTTAAAACACAGGTCCTAGGGTCGTGACCTTAGCGGAAGTTACATAACACAGGCCCAAAAATTCCAAATCGGATATGTGACTTCTGTTGACTTATTATAAACAATGCGTGCCGTAGCACCAATACACTTGAGATAGGACGTAAGAAAAAAATATCAAATATTTTCTTTTTCAATATATGCGGTAATAGCGAATTTATGCGAAGTAAGGGGAAAATTTGTTTCTGATTATACACTTTTGCCTGCTTTCGTCCATATCATCTTCAGGAGCTGTAAAATATGACAAAATCAATCCGAATTATTTTTTCTGACGATGTGGTGCAGGGGGACTCAAAATCATGCAAGGTATTCAAGAAAAATAAAAGGTCACGACCCTAGGACCGTAACGAATTTAGGGCCTCCGACGACGGTATAATAATCTCGATTAAAGTCATAATTTCACAAGTACTGTGGTCGAAACAGTGATTTTGACAGCAAATACAAGCAAACATTGGAATACTGACTGACGCTTTTTTTTGCGTTTTACGTTTTAATTGTTTGATCATTATTTATACACCGATTTTTTTTTATCCGATCACGACAAGGAGCATCTGGGGGGTACAATCGTGTATTACTGATCGACATGGGATGCTTACTCTTATGTGGCACCTGGTCCAAACCTCTTACGTCTTTAGAGGTCCGTGTCTGTTCTGCTTCCGATTTATATTAAGTTATATTTACTGTTCGTCATCTCCATATTTTATTCTAAATGATACACTGTAGGTGATGATAGTTCATCTTTGATTAAAGTATATGGCTTTAAAATATTTTGGAAGCATATTGGATTAATCAGCTTTCTAATGCCCTGTTCACACGGAGAGTTTAATTTGAATTAAACGTAAGTTTACTGCGAATTAGCTTCGCTTAGCGTTCACACGGAGAATTTAATGCGAATCAGTTTACTTCGCATTAGTTTACTTAAGAAATGAATTTAATTTTTGAAGATTCATGAGGTTTTGAACTACGACGCTTCACGCCGGCATATTTCATGAAGCGCGTTAGCGCTTCATGATAAATATGCCGGCGTGAAGCGTTGTAGTTCATATACCTCATGAATCTTCAAAAAATTAAATTCATTTCTTATATTTACATTATTTTTCTGATGACTTGCCATAAATTTACACCGTTCAACTGTCATTTTTAAAACAAAACAGTGTGCACTATATTTTTTGACTTTTTGACGTCAAGAGCGGTATTATGACGTAACAATGGGGATATTCATGCTTATTCGTGATACATACCTAATGTAGTTATGAGAAAATATACTGCATTTTATTTTGTAAAGAATCATAGGGGAAATTTTTTGGAAATGTAAATATTGCGCATTATATTACTTCGCATGCTCCGTGTGAACGCTAAGCGAAGCTAATTCGAATTAAAATTTTGGGGCATGCGTAATGGCAAAATTAAGTCAAATGCGTCATGTCGGTGGTCAGCTATAAGTACTTGTGCTATTTTTGAGTGAAAAACTAGGAAAAAATGTTAATCACTAAAATACATCTCTAGACACTGTGACATTGTGTCAAATGAATCTGCTTCTGCATAAGGTGACGTGATTTGCAAATGACGTCATAATAGCCTTCCTCACGCCTGACTGTCGAAGTAAAATTTTAATTCGCATTAGTTTACCTCGCATTAGCTGTCGTGTGAACGCAATTTAATTCGCATTAGTTTGATTCGCATTAGTTTTCTTCGCATTAATTTACTGCGAATTAAACTTGTCGTGTGAACAGGGCATAAATTAGTGACATTTCGTCTGAAGCAGCTCCGTTTTAAACAGAATTGTACAGAAATTAACATCCTGCGCGAAAACTGAAGTTTTTAAAACTTTCCTTCTCAATCAATTATTATAACCGATATATTACCCCAAAAACAACGTCATGTTAATTTCCGCCGTCCTGATTATTACATAATCGATTTAACAGCATGCGAAAAAGAAAACGATAGAAATATAAAATGATGCTATCCTTCAAAAGGGTCTCAGACTGTTATATATGAACCATAAGCATGAAGAAATATTTAAAAAAGCATAAATTAAAGATAGTGGTGCAATGTAAAATAAATTGTATCTTGAATATGAAACACGTCATTTTTTAGGGCGAGCGCAGCAATCTGCCGAGTTGTCGTTCCCGCTTCTCTCCCACATACACCTCTGTTAACGCTTCTTTTACAAGAATCTTGGGAAAATTGTAAATGATTAGTGTTTAATTATATTTCTTATCGGAAATTAAGATTTTAATTTTTACTCCGCAAATAGTTCCCTAAAAACTTTGAAAATAAGTCGTTCTGAGGGATTATAGATTTAAAATAAATGATGAAATTATCATCTTTATCAATAATTACAATAATTAATTATCATTTAAATTTCGAATCTTCGCCCTTTAAAATTTGTTCAAGAATCTCGTACAACGAGCGTTGACAGAGGTATTGTGAGCGTAGCGGAAGACAACTCTGGATAGAGAATGGCGAGCGCAGGTGTACATGTGCCATCAAAAATACACCTTTACGTTAATCCGCCACTTTCTCACATTAGCCTTTGATATTTTGACGTCAAAATTAGAAGGGATTTCTTTAGATCATAGGCCTTATGATACAACAGGCAAAATATTAAACATTTAGAACTTAATATCATTCAGAACTAATTCGTAAAATGTCAATAACGAACTTCATATTTTTTTTTTTAATACCTGAATTTCTGGTTTGCCTTTTTTTTTAACCTCGATTTTAATACGGGTTTTCTTATACATATGAACTTTAATCATCTACACTGCCAGGAATACTAGTGAGATCATCAGGCAGTTTAAAGTTTTACAGAAAGAGAGAATAACAGACTAACTGACGGACAAAAGAACAGACCCAAATATTCCCCCCACTTTAATCAAAATGGGAGACAACACTGGCAAAAAAACAATATTTAACGTCATATGATAAAGTTTATCTATTCTTGCATTGTAGTAAAATGGTAAAAAATAAAACAAGTTGACGTTTTTTATTACTGGTGATATTTACAAACATAGAATATATAGAATATAACAATATACATGTATACCAAAACTTTGAATCGTACACACATTAAAACAATGCAACATTAAACACAAACCAGAATGAAAATCCCATCTGAGATAGAATTTACTTGTGCAAATGAAAGAACTGAATGATTTCACCCTTCTGTTTAGATATACGAGGGTTGTCCCGTAAAATCGTGGACAAAGCGTTTTTCTCGAAAAGTAATGGGCGCAATAAGCTGAAAATTTCAGTAAATGTTTATCTATCATATTTAAGTGCATGATAATTTTTTTGATAAAATATAGGCAAAAATAAAAATTTTATTATGCTTGAATGTGCATGAGGTATTGTCCTACGGCGCACGGTCAAAAAACCAAGGTTTTATTAAAGAATACACAAGTTTGAATTCAAAATAAAAGTTTTAACTACATTAGATTTGGATTAAAATTATCCTAATCAATTTTGTAGTCTTTGTAAAAATTCTAAGGCATTTGCTTAATTTTTGGAAGTTTCTCGAGCATTCGAAATTGGAAAATGGTAAACACAACACACGAAAAATGGCGACGTTTTATGACGTTACGGCGCACCGGAGAACAGTTCAGTTTTATTTCGATGTTGCAATGACACCTTAAGAGACTTGAAATGACCATAGAAGAAAAAAGATAATTATAAAAATATCACCATATCTTAAGTATACAAATGAAACAGGAGTTTCCTTAGCGAAGTTTTTTTTTGATCGAGTCCCTGGGGAGTACAAAACATACGGACAAACTCCTAATGTAATAGCAAAAGACGCTGTCACAGAAGACCGCCGAAATGAAATTTTCTATTAGTTGAATGATGGTAAGAATATTGTCCGTAACTTACTAATAAATCTTCAGAAGATCGCATGAGGGTGCCAATTGGTTCTTCGGCTGTTTATAGAGACTAAAGAATGTGTATCAATGAAATTCCTAAATTTAAGTCGGACTCATCCAACTTCATTTTCAGCAAAGATAAAACGTGACGCTGTTTTAGACACTTTGACGTTATAATTCATGCGCCGTAAGGTGATATAATACATGGCATAAAATCTCATAATTTGTTTATTTATGCATATATTTATCTGAAATTTGCTGTGTATATTACTAAAATATGTACTAAATAATATTGAAAATTTCAGAACGCTGTGATGTTTATTTTTCACACTAGACAACTTGTCCACGATTTTACGGGACAACCCTCGTATGTATTAAAATGAAATTTCATTTTTAACTATGGACCAATGGGACCAACACTTAGTTAACCTTATTTAAATTTCTCCTTCTTTTTGACCTTGGTCCTACCAACCTTGACCAACAATTTTCAACTGAATCAATACAAAATAGGGTTCTTGTACATTTGTTTATGTTAAGCTTTCCTGTTGAGTATCTTGAACATATATCTCTGTTAAAATTGGATATCCTCTACTTTAGTCCCACCCTATTAAATAAAATGAATATTTCTTTTAAAAACATCCTGCCTGAAACGAAATATTTCAGATCTATATGTATTTAAAAAAGTTGTTGCAAATATACAACGTACTATAGTATAGTACAATTATGGCATTCAATCATTTTGAAAATATCATTATTTACAATGAACTAAACTGAACTGAATACAAAATATAGTATTAAAATCATGAGATATATCATAATTTTTACATTTCAACCAATTTACAGAAAGAAATATCAAAGAAAAACGTATAACATACAGTATATACTATTTATGTGCTTTTACAGAAGATGCCAGTGATTCGATTTCAACCTGAAGATTTGAATTTAATTTGAAACCATATCATTTCTGAACAGTTTGTTATACAGTATGACTTTGTTTACTTTGAATGGCATCACGTTCTCTGACCAAACTAAGCCATAATGGCTGCTCCATCCTTCTTGACCTCCAGTTGATGTCCTGATCCAGAAAATCCAGATGCTCCCTGAAAGAGAAATCCATGTGTGTAATAAGTATAAATCATAAATCTTCTTACTTTCACATGCATGTCTTCTGAAAGCAATGTTAACTTCAATATTTTGAATTCCATGGATATTTCAAGTTCCAACCACTTTATTTTCTTTAATTAATTAATGTTTATAGTGTAATCTAAAATATATATTTCAAATTTTCATAATATTTGACTGTATCCTAAATGCTTAAACGTTTATATGTCTGTAAACATAGCCTGTGCCAGACCTTGAGTGGTATGATGTCGGATTCCTTCATTAGTTTGTTGTTTATTGGGTCCAGCATATCTTTCTTAAGAAGCTTCTCCACACAATCAAGGGTCACCACACTTCCCCTGTTCAATGTATATACACGATTTACATAAAAAAAATTTAGAGGGTGATTCAGTTTTCTGTATTGTACTTTGAATACAAGTTATAGCTCTTTGCTAAAATGTTTCATTTTCAAAACATTTATTTAGGGAAAAAATCATGAAAAATTTCATAGTAATTTGTCGAAACAATCAAATAACATTTGTATTATAAATTATAATGTTTTAGTTACTTGAATATACTTT
>PRKT01000073.1:1172515-1187531 GCA_003671525.1 Saccostrea glomerata
TTATTGGGGACAATATCTTTCAAATATTCCGGTGCTCGTCCCGTATGAATTTTGTACAAAGTAGTCATTTTAGCAATATATCGTCTGTGTTTTAAAGTTTCCCACCCAGTTTCAGAATAAAGTGCATCTCTAGACACAAATATAGGAAATCCGGTTACGAATCTAGCGGCGGTTAATTGTACTTTTTCAAGTTTTTCTGCATCATATTTCGAGCAGCCAGCCCAAACGATCGAAGCGTATTCAAGCATAGGTCTGATGAATGTAATATACAATTTTGTTAAGTTTTTGACAATCTGTTCATTTCTATATTCAAGGTATGGCCTAAAATCTAAGTTGAAAAGTGCCGAAATTCCAAGAAAAATAATGGAAACAGATTTTCCTTGTAATATGCACATATACACACACTGTGTTCTAAATATCTGAAAAGTTTGAACAAAGTCTGTGCAGCGGATTAAGAGGTGTCGGCTGACAATCTGTTCATCTCTATATTCCAGGTATGGATAAAAATCTAAGTTGAAAAGTGCCAAAATTCCAAGGAAAATAATGGAATCGGAATTCCTGGTAATATGTAAATCTACAGACTGTGTACTAAATATCTGCAAAGTTTGACAATATTCTGTGCATCGGTTTAAGAGGAGTTGCGCTGACAAACTGTAAATCTCTATATTCTAAGTATGGCCAAAAATCTAAGTTGAAAAGTGACAAAATTCTCAGAAAAATTATGGAATCGGAATTTCCTGGTAAAATGCACATCTACACATTGTGTCCTAAATATATATGCTACGTTTGACAAAATCCTGTGCAGCGGTTAATGAGTAGTTGCGCTGACGAACTGTTCATCTCTTATTCAAGGTATGGCCAAAATCTCAGTTGAAAAGTGCGGAAATTAAATTCCCGGAAAAAATAAAGGAATCGGAATTTCTTTGTTATATGCACATCTACACATTGTATCTTAAATATCTTCAAAGTTTGATCAAATTCTGTGCTGCAGTTTATGAGGGGTTGCACTGACAAACCGTTCATCTCTATAGTCCAGGTATGGCCAAAATCTAAGTTGCAAAGTGCGGAAATTCCCGGAAAAATAAAGGAATCAGAATTTTCTGGTAATATGCACATCTACACATCATGTCCTAAATATCTGTAAAGTTTGACTAAATTCTGTGCAGCAGTTTACGAGGAGTTACACTGACAAAAAAACCAGGACTGACGGACTGACTGACTGACTGACAAACTGACTGTCGGACGGGTCAAAAACATAATACCTCCCGCAACTTGTTGTGTGGGGTATAATTACTTAGCCTCTAAAAACAAGGCACAAGCCTTATTAACATTATGAAGAATTCTTAGTCCTGTATCTCCTTTGTAAATCAAAAGATGAAAATCTTTTAGATTTCTTTGAGATTTCATTATCATTTTTTAGTATCCCAGTGAGTGTTAGTTCATTAAATTTTTTTAATGATTTATATTCAGAAATAACAACTTATTAAAAATGTTTTTTTTTCATTTAATCCTAGAAGACAACCAATAGTTTCGATTATATTTCACATTTATTGAGACAGAAAAATTAAATGTGAGTTACATTGATTTTATTTTGTTGTTTTCCCCTTCACTGTTTCTATTCCCATGTCATATAATATAAATGATGAATGAGTAAGAAAAAAAAATCAATGTTAAATAATATATTCAATTTTCATTTTTTTTAAAAAGCAATTAAATAAAAGCTAGCCTGTAGGTTAGCTTAGAACTTCAATTAACTATTATAGGTTAGCAAACTTAGAGACATTCAATACCCTTTGATTAACCTTTTCCATTAACTTTGATGTTCAAAATATACATCATGTCCTTCATATATTAGGTACACATGTTATACAAAAAACCTGCAGTTTGATATTTATTTATTCCTTCCTCCTTCAATTTACTGATTGCAAGCTTAAAATACCCCAGTTTGATTAAAATTAAAATCAATTTAACTCTCACATTAAAGGTTCTACAATAACAATGTACTTGTATTACACACTATATTGAACACCTACATACATGTACAAACTATAAATACTGCATTTTCCTCATTACCTAGCAAGTGCCAATGACACTAAAATTTTAAATAAAAGCTTCGGGGGTGGAAACACTATACTTTTACACTACATTAAATTTTAAGTTCCGTGTTTATATAGTGTAATGTACATGTATATAAATTGTTCTTAACAAATTGAATGCTTATTGCTTCTCAACTTTTCATTCAATCTCTTCACAGGTAATGTGTGATGAGCCCCCCCTTTCTAACCCAAACAAAATAAAAGATCAAAAGTGACAGTGAGTTAGCTGTCCTGACCCATTGTTCTTTATGTACATACATGTATCTTGAATCTTTAGTTATCTTGAAGTGTTTCTGTGTTCCATCAAAATCATGATAATAAGGTTTAACCTTATTTTCAACAAAAATATGCAAAATTTTAATTACTTTCTGACTTCTAAACCGGTTTCTAATTGTTTTTAAAAGATTGGAAACACTAAAAATGTGACTTTAACAAACTAAGTTTTTTTCCCTAAAGGATTATATAAGAAATGCCAACCTCTGGTATCTGGCACAAATGCCTGGTAAGGTACCTCAATTTTTTGTGAGTAAACATGTTGAAGTAGTAATTCTTCAATGACAAAATCTTTGAAAAAATTATTTATTATTGAGGAACGTCTCGTCTGTCCTTCATTAAAGAAATTCCCAAAGGCCAAAACAGGCAGTCTCTGAGTTAACATGTATTATGCAGAAATTTCATATCGTAAAGAATATTTATACCCCAACTTGAAATGTGGAAGGGTATATTGTGATCGGTCTGTACATCTGTCCATTCGTTATGCTTTGGGGGTACCCATCTCTTATCTGCAACTCCTCTTATACCACTGGATGAAATTTAATGAGACTTTTGCAGATTCTTTGTTAAATAGTGCCATTGTTCACCACCTATTTTACTTTTTAATAAGAAACATATTCCATGTTTCCAATAGCAAAACAATGACACTTCAATTTTTTTTCTATGATATTGAAGGGTACCCATCTATTATCCACATCTCCTCCTAAACCACTGAGTAAAATTTTATGATACATGTACTATCACAGAGTTTTAATTACTGGTACATAATGCCATTGTGACCTTCTATTTTACTTTTAGCTCAGACACTTATTTCGGGTCTCCCTGAGCAACACATGCCATGATAATCATATGGGAGGCGGGGTATCATTTTGTGAGCTCACTGCTCATAGTCCCTCTAGTTTTATTACAGATTTTGTTTATCCTTGCAGCCATTTTTGAAATATATCACCTATAAGTAGTCAACTGAATACTCCGATTGAATTCTAATAGTATTTTTTCATATAGGTACTGCTGAAAGCTATCAGGTCACTGCTCTATATCTTCATAGACAAAACACTAAATAGAGGAAAACACCTACCTGTTTTGATATCAAAGCTGTCTTCTCATCACGATCTTTAATTGGAGTAAAGTGAACCGGGAAAAGGTCTTTTAATTTGATTGGTTTTCCACTCATGGGACATCTTACTTTTTCATCCTGAAATACATCAACAAAATCGATGTTACATAAACTATTAATGTCACTTAAATAAATTATCTAAAGTTACCTCTATCTATTCCTCTACTTCTGATAATACTTGTGATACACAGGAAAACTTATGCTAGAAAAAATTAAGCATTGAATTCTTATTTTTGGATGTTATAAAATACAGCTAACCGTCTTGACAAAATGAATAACATTTGTTGTATGACTGACAAGAATTTAATTTTCTGATTTTATCTTTCCATAATTCTTAATTTTTTTTATCTGCAATTATGAAGTTAGTCCCATTCAGAACTGGTTGATTAATAGTTGTAAGAGCTGTTTGTGACCTAGAACATTGTTAACATGAATAAACATATTACAAATTCCTTTTAAATTAATTCTAAATGGAAAGTTTTTTTATGATAATTAAACAGGGTGATTGTTTTTAAATAAATTGAAAATTTGAATTAATCAATATTTCAAACATTTTGGTGAATCTAGAGTATTAAAAATGCATGCTGTTTTTACAGAATATATTTCAATGCTCACACAGTGTTAAGTTTTCTTGACATGTGTTATAGAGGGTATTGAATGTTGGGGTCAACTCCAATATAAGGGTATGTAGTCCCTATGTGGAAGCTTGTATATATATAAAAGTAGTGATTCTGTTTCCAGTTGACAGTTCCAATCCTTAATTAGCCATGGGGACAGTTGACTTTTAACCATGTCTACTGTCGACTGGGGACAGTAGACATTTCACAATTTCTACTGTCATCCAGGGACAGTTGACATTTAACCATGTCTATTGTAGACCGGGTACAGTTGACATTTAACAATTTTCACTGACGATAAATAAAATATCACTTTCTACATGTTTATTTATTTACACATGTAGCTGTACATTAAGATTACTGCTGTATCACTGTTTGTCATTATGATATCTTTATATATCCAACTTATAATTACAAATGACATGAGGATATAAATCTATGAAATTAATTCTTAATTTTACAACTGTTAATATAATTTTGTATCCAATATTATAAGAAATGTAAATCTGAAAACATCTCTGGATATGACAATTCCATTCTAAATTGGTCATTGTATTTAAAAAAAAAAATAACTTGTAAAGTTTTTGATGTGAATAAATTCTTTCTATCTTTTACATTATACATAATAAATCTTGAACAATTCAATATAAGAGAAAAGACCTTTGATTCTTTAACCATCATTTATAGCCATGATTATGCTTGATACACCCTTGACATTTTCAGTTTTACAAAAGTCTTAATTTTTACATTGAAAATGTTTAAACTTCAATTTTTCTTTGAAATTCTGTCATGAAAAGTACAACAAAGATTTAGAATTCAAATTTTTAAAAAGCTCAATTCCACAAATATATTCAATTAACAACAGGCACAAATCTCATGTTAATTCATTCATTAATTTCATTTTATCTTCACTTTGTTTGCAGACATTAAAAAACATAATTATTTTTTAACCCATACAGATAACTAGTGTGTAGTAAACTCTCTCCCTATAACTTATTGCAGGTTCATTTTAAAATTATAAATACCCCATTAAATGTAAAGTACAGTTATACTCACAGGTTTGTCCATCTTTGTGGCATTAGCGGCTGGTGTCATGGAGGGAATCCAGAAACTCGGGAGGGCTTTGTTTTTCCCCTCCTGCATATTGCTGACACTTGAAGTTGATGGTTTATCACCTATATTAAAATACATATCATCAGATAAAGGACTATTTATAGTACTTTATACTGTAGATTTTTTTGCATACGTCCTGAGGTCCAAGTAAGTAAGGTTTCATTAAATGCTATTGTGAAAAATGAGATTAAGATTTTCATATTCAGCAGGTGTATTCATGGAGACAAGTCCTAGCTTTCTAGGGTAACAACATTTTTTTATCTCTTGACATCAACCTTTTGAACTTACTTTATTTGGAAAACTTTTACCTTGAACTTTACTATATGCTGCGATACAGGGCATCATGTTCAAAAACACATCTTGTTGATTTAAAATAATGTACCCAATTGAAATGGTAAATAACCTGTATTAAAAAGGGGTCAATTGAGTCCTAACTGCTCAAATTCACTTGCCTGTCTGTTTGGTGATTGGAGCTTGAGAATTTGCTGACATAAACTCCTGCTTTTGTGCTTCACTTTCAGCTTTGGCTAATTCTGCAAGTTCTTCCTGTAATATTTGATTTTCAAATGAATGCTTATATAAAACAAGATAAAAATGGACTAGAATTTGATCACAGCTGCAACTATGTAGTTAAACCAAATTATTATCTTTAAAATTAATTAGGGGAGGAGTGAGAGATATGAATCCTCCCCTTTCTTATTTATGCCCATGCATGGCCAATATAAGTTTTTTATACTGAATATTCTAATATCAAAGCCTTGAAATATACATTTCAGGTGCAGACAAATGCATATAATGTTGAAATATGATTACTCTTAGTAATGGGTAATAATAGATGTAGAAAAATATTTTACTACTGACATTTTGTTGTGTCACACAAAAGTTTCATTTCAAAGCTGCTTCCATTAAAAAGTTCCAAACTAGTTTTATATCAGATTATCTCATTTTGTCGGATGTACCCAACTTTTTTCAAAGTATTTTTTATTGGTTATGAGTTAGAGTATAAATAACAAAGCTAGACAATATCTGATACCTTTTCTCTGTTTTTCTGTTTCTCATATTCTTTCTGCTTACGAGCAATTTCCTTTTTCTTTTTCAATATATACTCCAGAATAGATTCCTTGTCATACAAATATCCATCTTGTCTGCAATCAACAGAGAGGGAAAAAAAAATAATGGCCTGAAGAACAGTTTTTTAATTATATTTTTTACACAAGAAAGTTATATAATGAAAACTTACGTGACCACTGGGTTTCTGCAGGGCTGTAATGTCAGGTTACAGCAGTCAAAATCCTGTCAAAATTCAATTTTCAATCATATATTAAAATATTTTATGTGAATGTATTATAACAAAGTACATATTTGGAAATCAATAATTGTATTACAATTTGATTTTCTTATCAGCAAAACTTTTCCCATTATGGTATAATGAAATATTTATTCTATATTTCCCCTCTTATACTGTGAATCAGTCACTCTAGTTTTGTATCTATCTGTAATACTGAAATTCCTTCTGTAATCATGGTAATACATGTACCATAATTTCATAGAATATGGTTGCATGCATTTGTATTTAATCATGAAATACAATTGTTTTGATGATGAGCATTGTCTATGCATTTTTTGAATGACCCTCGTACATTGCTGTATACCCCCAAAAATAATGGCAATGGCTGCAAGCTATGGATTTTTCTTTTCTCTTAACACTCAAGATAGATCTATATGTGTATTACACAGACATTACATGTAGTGTTGTTACATATTATTCACCATCTTGTCTGGTACCCTGTTACACTGGTTCTCACCTTTATAGAGTCTTTGCCCAGTCTTGATTTCTTTGATCCATAACCTGATTGGTTTGTGTCCTTCTGTCGTTCATGGTACGAGTAAACTGTTCCAGCTGTGCAATTCCTGGAGTGACGAGTCATTTTCTCTCTTTTGTAAGAGATTAATTAATTCAAGAATTACTAACATTAGGATCAGAAATATTCATTATTTAATGACATCGTATCAACAACTCAATACTGGTAGTAAGTGCAAATATATTTGTCAATGACCTAAATGATTATGGTTTAGTAACTGTATCCTATCTGCATGACATTTACTGATTCCAACTGTTATTCATTTCAAGCATTTTTTAAAATGTAATACTTTTTCCCTGGTACATGTATTTATTACTTTTATATGGCATATTGAATCACTGTTTCATCAATAAAATTTAACTGGAGATTTTACCATGTTTACATACTGTATATATGTATATGGCTTTTTTTACCCCTCTCACTCTTGTTGAATAGGATAAAACAGGCAAAAATAACCCTGTTTACAGTTTATTTTTTTGTTTGTTGTTTAACATCCACCTCAATGATTTTTCACTCATAAGGAGAAACCAACATTAACGATGAAGGGCTGCAAACTTATACCAATATTCGGCACACAGGGCAACTGAGCAGTGAGGGAATTTTTTTGTGCAAATACCTACTGCTAAACAAGGCCTTGGTTTATATGGTCTCAGGTGAAGGAAGGGTCTTCAAGTCCCTCAATGGAATTCAAACCAGCAACATAAGGAGCAGAGCTTACCTACTCCATGATAAGAACAGGCATTCTAACCACTGCGCCACATGGGCGACTGTTTGGTATGGTTAATGAGATAGAGAATATTCAATAACCCAAATGATACTGTTTGATGGACTTGATTTAAGTTGTAGTTACCAAAAAAGTGTTTAAAGAATGGACATCTCTAGGTCTCTATAGAGAGGTCAAAAGGTCACTTGAAGGCTGAAACACTTTCTTTAGACCTTTTAACCTCTATAAAGGGAATCTATTAATAGTACACCAATAAAAACTTATATGGTAAGTCCAATGTACCGAAGATAGAATGTTCTATCATTAAAATGATAGAACTTTGTCCTACAGCCCGGTTTAATGACAAAATTTGTTCCATGTATTTGCAAGATTGCAAAATAAGCATGGGCTATAACTCGTACCTAGTGCATTTACTATGAACAATCCACAGAGTTTCAAAATCAATGTTATCATAATTTGAAGGGAGCAAAAACGTTGTGAAAATTAATTGAATTTTTGTCTTTGTTTGGGTTATTTTTGGGGGGAAAAGGCATATGCAATCTCAAAAAGGTCTGTTATGATTAATTTGTTAGTTATATTTTAAGTGCAACTCCTTTTGTATTCATCTGAACAATTTTGAGCAGATCCACTCCGATTTGCTACATTGCAAGTATATGGGTCGTATTCTAATTGTGGTGAAGGCTTGTCCAGAGACACAGATTATTCTAACTGCATGTACTATAGCTATCAGATTTCCTAATATGCCAGAGAGATATCAAACAAGTCCAAACTAAATATCCTTATATTGTGTTTTTTCAGCTGATACATGTATGTAATGTCAAATGCTTTACATTTATAAATACAACATATACAATTGCGCATTTTACACTTGCAGTCATACAGCAAATATGGATAGGCAAAACAAGTTTCAGAAATCGAGAATTTGACTTAGTGGCTATATGTAATTTTGCTTATAAAAACTACCTCCCCTAGCCTTTCCCCTCAAAAAAGAATTGAGATCACTAAATAATATACTCGTATGATTATCATGATTTACATTAAGGTATTTCCAGTAATACTTCAATAGGGGATACACAAGAATTTTCTTAATCGGGTCCAGCACAATCTCTAAATAAAGTTATAAAGCTTGATTTAGCTATATAGCTTTTTAATTATTTTTGCGTAAGTTTCTTTACATACAACTGTAATACAACAACTATTTTGAGAGTATTGTATAAGCAATACATGTCTCCTACTGGGTTCCCCTTCTTCTTTAGGATGTCATTTTATAACATGCAAAAGTTATGACCAAGGTAAAACTGCTTGATGTAAAAATTTTGAGATTGTGCATGCCTTTAACCTACTATAATCCACATAAAGAAGAAAATTAAACTAATTTTTCGAACATCTTTTTATCGGTTCATATTTATCATGTTGACATTTGGAATTTAACGCAGCATGAACCCTATCTTAAACCAAATGAAAAATTAAAAATGCCATAATTCTGTC
Source organism: Saccostrea glomerata (assembly GCA_003671525.1). Lineage (NCBI taxonomy): Eukaryota > Metazoa > Mollusca > Bivalvia > Ostreida > Ostreidae > Saccostrea > Saccostrea glomerata. The sequence goes on from PRKT01000073.1 coordinate 1,181,806, forward strand.
AAAAATCAATGAAGCAAAATGACGTTCAAACTTGATCTGTAACTCATCAAGATACACTCAAATACCAAAATTCATCTCAATATCTGCAAGTGTTTAGAAAAAAGTGCGAAAAACCAAGTAGGACAGACTGACATGGGGACAGCTAGACAGACGGATGAACAGATGCAGAGGAAACCTATAATCCCCTCCGGTTTCACCATTAGGGGACTTACAACAAAGGAGGTATCCAAAATTACAACAGGTGACTCTTGGTCAGCCCTATAGCCAAAATTTAGATGACTCTCTATCATTAACCTCTTTTATTTGCCTAGTTTGCTTTTAAAATTCACAAAAACTTTGCAAATCATACACCCAAATATGGTATAATTAATATTCATTTTTTTTTATAATAGTATACAAGACAAAAAAGAGTTTTTCTTAAGATAGTGTCAGGACTGGCACATATTTCAGTAAAAAAACATGCTAATGGCAGAGTTGCGAATCTCTCTTATCTATGTCTCGATCTGGTTCAGCACATTGAGAAGCAATCGTACGTATCCACATCTCAAAGCACACAAGATAGTGTTTATCCACTCAAACAATGGAAAGTCATCTTTTGCTTAAAAGTATTCAACAGCTGCAATGTAAAACCCCTGTCACACCAGGGCTGCATCCTCACGGCGACTGCACGGAGTTCTCAAAAAATGCAAAACGCCTAGGTGATTGCAGTAGAGTCTCCTACAGCGCCATGACAACGCAGCGAGATCTCCACTGAACGCAGTAGGGTCGCGTAGGGTCTCCTAGAACGCCAGGGGATGGTGATCACTTTGGGCATGCACAAAATACGCGCCGTGTGATCGTGGTCTGATAAGAACGCAGTAGAAACGTAGTATGATCGTTGTAGCAGCGCGGTGAGATCTCCAACAACGTAGTGGGAGCTCCGTATGAACACTGTGAAGACGCACATAATCACGGCACGAACGCAGTGATAGTAGACTGCGCTTCCACGGAGACCTCACGGAGATGTCGCTGAGTCCTTGGAGATGTCACTGCGTTTCTATCGCGTTCTTACGGCGCTTCTAATGAGATTTATTGTCTTGTGATTTTTTTCGACTGCGACTACACGGCGACAGCACGGAGTTGGCACTGCGATCATTGCGCTCCCATGGCGTCTCTACAGTGTCCGTTTGCGATCACAATGTGCTTTCGCAGCGTTGTTAGAGCGTTGTCAGCCAGCTCACAAAACAAGAGCAATGGGATCATATTTGATCAGCAATAATTCCAACTTATTTGTTGCACTAGGGGCATTTAAGTGAAAAAATTAGAAGATAAAATTACACCAGAACTTGTTCTGAATGTTAAGAATGTTTTACAATCCTTCTGAATATATATCAATGAGTATAGAACGCATTGTGAACGTATTGTGAACGCAGCCAGCGCAGTGAGAACGCCGTGAACACGAGGTGAAACTCCTAACGCGCCATGAAAACTCCGCGGAAGCGCAGTCAATCTCCGAGTGATCTCCATGGGAACGCAGTAGAATGCTTGAGATCATAGGGATGCCATGACATCTTCATATTGTGAAAATTTTACAGAAATCTTACAGCAATTTCCCTGCAATTTTAAATTTTAAAAATTTAACAACGCCGTAATGACTCCGTGTGAACGCAGCTTGGTGTGACAGGGCATTTAGAACTTTCTATGAGTTGGGTTGTATTATTGATAGCCCATGGTACATATATATATATATATTGTCAAATACTTGTGATTTTTCTTACAATAGAACGTTTTTGTGAAAAACTGCATATAAACAGCTTTATAAGTCGATTTTGATTAGTATAAATAAAGCTACATACAGTTCTTTTTAAAGCTACATGTATATATACATATAGCTTAATTAAGAGATTGAGCTGGACCTGTTAAGGAAAGACTCAAATAGGTAAATAAAAACTGTTGCATTCTTTGTCATTCCGATAGATACTACCTTCCCGAGGCAAAGGTTATTTCTATAAAAATATGTAATGTATTGAGTAATGGTGAGCAGGTGAAGCTGAAAGGTATACGCAGTGCAGTTGTTAAGTCAAAAGTGTTGAAAAGCTTGAGTTGTGTTCAAGAAAATTTCAAGGAAATTCAAAAGAATCTATTTATTATCGTATTAAATCAAAATAAACGATTTTTGTCCATACTATTTACACATAAAATGTGAATGAATATTCAACTTACCTCGACTTAGTTGATTTTAATTTTGGTAAACACCTCAAATCGGAAACAGCAACTTCGATACTAAGTTTCAAAACATTCACGAACTTTCAGAATCCGAAATGTGTTTTGGTTGACCGATAGCTTATAATCATATAAATACAGAGACAATAATAGCAATGTTATTTCTGTCTCTGATGATTATCAGCTCCAAGTCCAGTTATTAAGCTTAATAATCATATAGTATATATGACCGTAGGAGCCGGATGGGGGGTTGGGGGGGGGGGGGGGGGGGGTGCCCCCTTAACTTTTGTCGCTATAATGCATAACAGATACTACATGTATATGCTCATGTCCCGTCATTTGATTTGGTCTTAGGTCTGCGCCTTATACAACTTAAAGCAGTCGAACGTAGCGTCTTTTTTAAGTTGGTGTAGGGGACAGCCAGAGAAAAAATGATATTACATGAAAGGCAACACAGTTTGATTTCTGTAAATATGCCCTTGCATTTGAATTGAATTCAACATGGGAGGAAAGGCTTAATTTCAAGTAACATGTTAAAAGTTAAAATGCTATTTGGAAAGAAAAGCAGGAGTACCCCTCTCTCCTCTTTCCGATACTTTTTTTTTTTAATGCTTTTATTTCCATGCTTTCAATTTAAACATCAAATACATTTATCAAAATTTGCACAGAAAATTTTTCACATCCACCCACTTTCGCACTTCACTCACACCAACAGTACATCAATTTTTGCAAATTTTTACACACTTTCCGATACTACTTGCCTATTTAGGTGACGCATAAGTGGTGCAAATCTAAAAAGTCTTGATATTTTTTATTCATCAGATTGATGGTATTTATAAGGTCTACAACAAATATAGAAGAATTAAATGGTCTCGGTGAAAAAACAAACATAGAATATTTTCGTGAATAAAAATGTGAAATTAGTTTGTAGACGGTTAACGTTCTGCATGTTTGATATTGAAAAGAAATCAGATAATTATACATGCATATACACATTCCCTTTCTAATAGCGATACTTTTATTACAAAGATTATTAAAAATAATGTCTCCACACAAAAGATGATGTTTCTTACTTTTTTTTCGTTCAAACTAGAAAATAAATATGATTTTAACCAGTCAAAGATGTAACATAGTGAAAATCACATTTTAGAGATTTTAATTTTTAAAACTGTATTTTCAAGTTGATATGGGATGGGGTTGGCATAATTTATGCATAAATTAGTTATCTAATACAGTCATGTAACAAGAATAATTATCTCCCTTGTCCGTTTTACGTATCGCTGTTTTTTGTGGGGTTTTTTTTTTTGGCTCTGCTAATAAATCCTTTCAGATGTTCAGAAAAGTACGTTGTTGCCTTGTGATCTCTGACTCTTGTTTAAAAATATTTTATGCATATTTTCATCGTTATGGAGGGGAATATGATTATCCATTTAGATTTCACCTTACTGCACATCAGCATGACTTAATGTAAAGTTTATCTTGTTAAAGAACTATAAGTACTTCATTCATTATCACTGCAAATGCTGGTATTAAACTTTCTTTTTCCATAGCTACATACTTTTGGTGTGAGAGAAACACATGGTTAAATTTTATTATTTTTTGGAATTTAATTATAATAGCATTTATCAGAAATTGGAACTGTTAAAATGAATATGTCTTAAAGCAAAATTTACAAAAATGACATACATATAATTAGGAACTTTTTCACTTAATATGACAAAGAACTATTTACTTCAAGTTTTATTACTTCAGTGTTCCCTTTAATTCTAAACATTAAATAAAAGGTATAATTGTCTAATGTTATATCACCACGTGGTTCCTATTTACACTTACTTAAATGGCATCCCAGTGACTACACCCATTTCTTTCATCGTGATCACCTGCATAGTAATAATCAAATATGTACTTGTTTAGTAAATATATATAGAAGAGGGGCCCAAAGGCTATAATTTTTACATGAGGAACTATGCGTGGCCCTGCTATTCCAAAGATTTGGGGGGGGGGGGGGTGTTATTCACATTATAGACAATTTACATTCCATATATTTTGACTCCACATTAGCCCAAAAAAAATTATAATTAAACATAATTAAATGAAATCAATATGACATTTTTACATGTACGTGTATCCTTCAATGTTCATATTAGATTTATAAAAAGAGTCTTGCTATTATAAAAAGAAGTATTTCAAAATAACGTATTTATTTCTTTATACAGGCATTATGTAAAATGTGATACCTGGTGTAGCCTCAACCCAATCGAAGCAGCCATGCTTTAGAGTTGGGGTAAGAACGTCAGAAAACGGACGAAGTTTGATCAGGAAAACTCACTTTAGTTCAGATGAGCAAGTAAATTATCTAAATCATATTTCACGTTTGAGAATACTGTTTAATTAACATTTTATAACTAATTACTCTAAATAGAATTTTTAAGTTCATTAAAATCTATGACTAATTGTTTATTTGCTGTAAAATCTCAGACAATCTAAATAATACTATCTTGTTGGTCATGGGTTAAAGAACCTTTACATATAAGAATATATTTATATGGTAATCCTGCCGTATTGTCTAGACCAACAAAAATGAAATTACATTTGGTTGTGAAAGGCCTAACATCCCATCCCACCCCTTCCAAGAAATAGGATCAACATAATTCTGATTCACAAGCACAACAGTTGAAAATATATACAAACATCATTTCATCTTTACCATTTATTATTATTTATTCATAATTGCAATTAATTATTGGCTGTGGGTTTCTTTTAAACCTACAAATATATAAAACTCAAGGTAGATATACAGAAAAAAATGCAATGTTTAACCACAGTATACTATATAGAATTCTCCTCACCCATATTTTAAAAACAGTTTTCAAAGCAGTAAAAAGCGATTACGTCTGACAAGTTCGCAAAAGGGCAATGTCCTTAAAATTTACCACAGCTTATTAAAAAAAAAACCTTCGATGGTAGAAAATGAAAATGAAGAATCAAATATTAAAAGTATTTACTAAAGTAAATAAAAGCACATATGTTTTTTTTCTACAATGAAATTTATCAATATAATTTTTAATCATAGATCACAAATCTTCACTTAGATTCTACTGTATAATATAAATCAGACAGTAAACTTGATTATTCAAATAATTATGAACTCAAACTAATGGTACTGTGAGCACTGAGCTCATTAAATGATACCCCCCTCCCATACGGTTATAATGGCAAAGTCCATGTTTTGCTCTGGTAGACCCGAAATAAGTGTCAGATCAAAGAGTAAAATAGGAGAGGCACAATAGCATTATGTAATAAAGAATCTGTGAAAGTATCATTAAACAAGAATAGATATGGGTTACCCCATATCCAAAGATATTCGACTGTTAGATTTAATATGTTTAGCAGTGTTTATAATGACGTTAATAAAAAAAAACTGCACTGTCTAATTATGGAACTGTTGTAAATTTCGTGATTCCATAGCATTACGGTCACCCAGTCTCCTAACAAACAGTACACATAGGCCTACATGTACCTGT
>PRKT01000073.1:1195512-1222862 GCA_003671525.1 Saccostrea glomerata
CCCCCCCCCCCCCCCAAAGAAAAAAAATCATCAGTAAGAGAAACTCATGTACAAATGATAGTTCATTAAGCATATTGACGTACTATATACTGTCCATTTCTTTCTTGTTTTGAAAATCTTTTACCTGTACTTGGCTCAGACAGTATTGTTGCGCATTAAAATATTACCAATCTAGGCGTACATCATCACGAAGAAAATGGACACCTTGTATAATGAGATGGTTGTAAAACAAATAAAAATAAAAGTAGATTAGTATGGAGACTAAATTAAACAAACAAACAAAATTCATTAAAAAAATAATAAACTGCAGGGCAGGCGTCAGACACACCGGCGGTGGATCTGTTTTTGTATTGTATTAACAATGAGGCAATGATATTTTAGAAAGGTGTGTACACACAACAGATATCAGCGTTAAAAACTACCAGTACTTCTAAAGTAAAAGACAACCTTGAACAAAACATCATTTATTCTCAATTACAAACAGAAAACATTTAAATACACCAAAGAACCTTTTGTATATATTTCACTTTAAGCACTGCTTAAGATATTTTTTGCTTGCTAATTTCAACGCGGTAAGCTTTTTACGTCAAATCCTATTGTGACGTTAGCAAACCCGCGATCTACCTTAAATCAAAAATAGTGTCTAGATTTCTAATAATCGCAAATACTATGATTTAAAAGATACAATTCATTTTCTTAACGCACTTTCGATCAGAAAGATCGAGCTTTATCTCAAGGACTAAAAATTAAAGTGGAATTTAAATTCATAAATAATTCATACCCAAATTAAAGCTTTTTCAGAGTAAATCAGAGAAGCCCCACCATGAATCGACGCCGATTACATTACAATCTCTGTATGCTCCATGCTGTCATCTTAAGTCTCGGGCCGCGCGCGAGAACACCGGCCTTCATATCAAGTGGAAAATGGAGGTTTTCATTTCCTCGAGAGAGGCACTCCCTTGTCGTAATAATACAGAGGGAAGCCCAAAGTGTACAATTTTTTGAAAGAATCGAATAATAATTCTGCAAATTAGTTCCCAGTTTAACAGTAATTTCCTCCCTTTGATGAGAGAATTGACAGTGAATATGTTTAATTAAACGGACGGTTTTTCATCAGCGAGTAGTTTTAATATTTGCCATCGAGTACATTGCAACCTTACAAGTATCTTTTGTCTCCCTTATCAAGAAATAACACACAAATCAAGATAATTAATTCTTTTAGAAATTGGTTATAAAAGATGAGACGCAAAATAAAGATAATATACAACATTTGTCATGGAGGGATTACGAAGTGGAAAAGAAGTTGACGTTGAAAACGAGGCTACGGAATATAGCGACTCTGATGAGGTTTTGACTGTAGATTCAGATACATTAGTTCCTACATGTATAACTTCCACTACAGAAGAAAAAAGAAACGAGGTACAACCAATTAATAGTCCCATTCTCAAGTTCTCAATCAGCAATATTCTTAGACTACCAGACGGAGAGCGTATCCCCAAAACGACCAACATGCCAGGTAAGTACATAAGAACCTGAAGGGAATGTTAATAAATCTAAATTCTTTTGCCTTTGAGAATTCGATGAGATTTTTTCTTTGGTTTTAAATCTGTAATGGATCCTACCTAAAAATTCAAGACTGGGATGAAAAGATGAATTTTTTTTACCCGTAATAATAGAGATAAAAATTATTACATTTTAGATATTTGACAAAAAATGGAGAATGTTATACCATTTAGAAACTTATTTCCAAGTTACATTCTGTAAAGAAACAAATTATGACAGGGCTTTTCAAAATATTTTTACCTTCGTTTCATTTTGTTTTGTTAACAATTCCTTTAACTAATTTTTTTTAATTCTTAAATCATATAATATTTTATTAAATGCTTGATTGATGTTAATAGATAATCTTTGTAAGGTACATTTAAGGTACATGTAAAACTGGTAGGACTTTTTTCCTCGTGGTTTTTCCCCTGTATAGTTCGAGTATCTTGCGTTTTTTAAATCTTTTTTATTCTTTTGTTAACTTTTTTGTTAACTTTGTTTACTTTTTAATATATATTTTGTGCTTTGCTTGGGCTACACATTGGAATGGCTTGTATCTGCTTGATACTGCCAAAAATATTCTAATCAAGTCAATCAAATATATTTCATAAACTTGTATTTCTGACCTGAATTTATATGCTGTAAATATTTTTCATCTTCCTCATGTACCATGTATTTGCAATGATTTTGATTGAATAAATGAACTTGAACTTGAGCCTTTGGCTGTTGATTTTGATTTACTACAGTAACTTTTCGGATATTAAAAGAAAAAGAGAGAAAGGTTAAATGAAAATTAATCGATAGAAACACATTTCATTGATGAAAATTAAATCATTTAGACTGGTATGACAAACTGCGCGTGTTCTACTGGTTTGCGTATTGTCAGAGCACATGCATATAATGATAATTTATATCGTATTGCTAAGCATTTGATTAACAAAACAAGTCTTACTTTAGAAGAATAAGTACTTACTTTTTTATGAACGTTTCTAATACAGGACTGGGCGTGCATTTTATTAGTAACAATTATAAAAAATATCCAACCTAAGATATTGACAATTATATCGTACATTCAGTGCTTCTGCTTAAAACTCTATCCCCTTTTCCACTGACCAATGTATACGTGCTAACATTTTCGTATTGTTCAATACGTATGTCAGGACCTTTCGTTGATAAGCAAATTAACACCATTGTTAAAATACTTATGATTAGGAAGGTTGGTAAAAGAAATGCCACTGAAACACAAACATGCTGAGAAAGATGATCTTTAAGTATTGTAACTATACTTCATATGAACAAGATTTATCTTTCTTGCTATATTCTACATTCATGTCTTTGTACATTTGAAATAATATATTCCCAGATGAGTCATTTACTCAATTCTGATGTATGCTACAAATACGGACTTTCTTATAAGTTAGCTTATAATAGTTTACTTGACATTTTTAGAAAATGTTTGGAAATTAAATTTTTTTTTTCTTTATTAAAATTTGTTTTAAATGCTACTAAACAGAAATTGAAGCATGATGTCGATGTAAAACTTTCATTATTTGTACTCTTTTTCCTCAAAAAATATTTTGAAGGAATTAAGTAAAACTTATAGATACATGTAGATGCTTTTTCTTTTTTAAAGCACAGATGACAAAGTGATATTTTGAGTTAAAAATCAAAGCTTCCTTTTGAATGTTTTTTTTTTATGAATTTGTTATGTACATGTGTATGACATTAAATAATATCTCCATGCATAGCTCATATTTTAATTTTTAAAAATTTTATATCGGATTTTTTACACAATAATATTACATGTAAGTACATTGTATATACTGTAGGTAAAAGGTTACACGTACCTAGGTTTTGAACTTGGTGTCCAATCCCTTTGAATTGTATATACTTTGCGTCAATAACATGGTTGACAAAAAATGTGATCAAGTTTGTCAACAAATTGAATGTCAATGACCGCTAATTTTGGCTAGATTCGTCGAGACAAAAGAAATGTTAGACTGAACGTTCTTGGAATCTCAGAGCAGTGACTCACAGTGATTCGTAAAATCGTTAAAATCATAAACACAATTTCAGTTTTTTGAATTACTTTCGAAGTTCCAGCAGAAAAATATTTGTATAATACTGTATAAATGTTTTTAAACAAAACAAAAAATTACATAGGTAAATGAAATCTGTTGTTTTCCAGTTTTGAATTAAACCATTTTGAACCTCGTAAGAGAATGCTGTAAATTAAGATACTAAAAACGATTGAAATAATTTCATTTTTTAATTTATTACCTACATTTTGAACATTACCACAGATGAGGTTTCTGCAGATTTCTCGAAACAAACTAAAATGATTTCACCTATTTAAGACCATCTTCAAAATGTTGGTTGTAGGCATTTTTCATATATTATTGAATTTCAGATTGCACGTACAGTAGCAGTAAATTTCAAACATGGTTCAAGGTCAAAATTTCTGAAATGTACATGTTACTTTCTGATATTTTATTAATTCCATATAAAGTCATTCTTTTCCGTCACAGATGTAAAAAAAATGTTTACAAGTCTCATTATAACTAGTTCTTACAAATAATCAATTAGTAAAATATGTATAATAATACATCCAGCAAATGTAAGCCCACATGGACTAATTGATAACGAACGGTCATTTTCCAACGAAATTCATTTTTTTTTAAATTCATCTCATTTTTTGTCCTTTTTCAGATCTGTGTTCCTCTACTCTCTCTCTTTGCGACCAGAAGTCCAATGACCTCACAAGTAGCATCAAAAGTAAAAGGAACCGAACGACCTTTTCCACCAAGCAGCTGCAAGAGCTAGAGAAAGCCTTCCGCAAAACACACTACCCAGACGTGTTTTTACGAGAGAAGTTGGCGTCTAAAATTAAACTTCCAGAATCAAGGATTCAGGTAACTTGTGACTATGAAATAATTACATGTACCCCTAAATATTTTTAAAATTTGTATGTTGTATAGTTTATTGCCTGACCGATTCTGCCAGGTTCTTTGATTTTGCGATACTTCCCGTCTATGAATTTGCCTTAAGTCACATGTAAATGTTGTATATCCAACGCTGACACAAAGTAATGTACGTGTCCCAATATTATTTGGATATTATGAAAAGATCAATCGATTTATTATTTGTTTGTTGTTGAACGTCCCCTCGAGAATTGTTTACTCATACTGGTGAATGGTGACGCTACCGGTCTGTGTTACATTAAACAATTCAAATTTCTAAAACGATTTTGGGTTTTAGAGTTTTTATACATTAGATTAAATTTCTAAATTTGAAAACTCAAACTGATTTCGTTCATTGAAATGATAACTAAAAAATCAAAGCAGTATTTATTTGAAATACTTCATTCATGAAGTTCTTATTTCACTTGTCGGTGGAGTGCTGCAAATGTCCTTCACTCGGGATCTTTTTCGTGCCAGCACCTATACTACGACATGGGACCTCGGTTTACCCGGTCTCATCCGAAGGACCGGTCTCCACGTCTCACAGTGGGATTCGAACCCGCGACATACATGTAAGAATCATCTCCTTACTTCGCGACTCTAGAGCAGACGCATTGACCGCAATGGAATTCTTAGGTCTGTTTTACAAAAGAATGAACAACTAGGACCAAAATTGAATTTAAATATATTACTTTTTTATGAACATAATATGTAATGAATGTAATAAAATATTTTTACACTGCTACCATGTTTTAATTCCTTGGAATTGGCATTGAAATTGAGTTTTTTCACGCACCAAACCGCAATTTTTTTTTTTTGGTAATCTTTAATATTGTATGTTTAAACGGAAACGACAATTTGGCAAAAAATAATTTTATTTGTTAATTGAAGTACATTAATTGTATTTTAAAGAGTTGTATGAAATTAATTCTGGTGCTTTTGACCAGTGGAATATCTATTTGATATGTTAAATTATATAATCCAGAGATTTTTTTATTATATTCTAATATAAACCAGATTAAGGTAAAAAAAAAAGGTTGGTGAAGATATATACGTCCTATCAATATGCATTAGTAATAAAGGTTAGATAAAAATATTTTAATAAATATTCAATTTTAAGCTGAGTTTAACACGCATAAGATGTGATAAAATGTGAGGATCGTTACAACGCACTTTGTAAAATTACGCACATCTTTGTTGAATTATACACCAAACCCTGTAGTTTTTTTTTATAAATCATAATCCGATATCTAAAAATTAAACACCTGTGTGTCTTTAGTATTAATTTAGCCAGTTGAGACATGTGGTTAAGTGACTCTCTTAGCATTTGACGGTGTGAACGTATCGTGTTCGTTGTAGACAATTGTATGATATTCCATTGATTCCTACAATCCCTTAACAACAGAAAACCGATCGCAGTGCCACTGTCCGTGTAAAACTATGAAGGTGCGTTTCTAATGCAAGATCAGTTGCTTTCTGGAATCACAATATTTTTATTTGTTTTCCTGTGTTTATTCACTTGCCATTTGTTTTGAATATTTTTTATTGAAAAATGAATAGGATATTTCAACTTCCTATGTTTCTCATTTTTTACTTCATGTACTACACATTACTGCCATGCAAAATACTGAAAGAATAATAATAAGACTACTAAGACTAATATATATTTCAACAATGAAATGGCTTTCTTTGGTTGTTATTTTCAAAAGCCATGACGTCACATGTCTTCATATGTTTGATATGATGTCAGGAAAATGGCGTATAAAATATCCATGATTTCTACATAAAAAGTGTATATTACGTCGATATTTTAAGTAAAAGTCACCGAGCAAAGTTCTGCTCCAGCTAAATATTTTGATATAATGTGTAGAATGAAAATATCAATGAAATATGTAAATATTGTTCTGGAACAGACCTATGCTCTACTAATTTTAAAGTGAAAATTGAGCAAATTTTGTCCTCTTTCTGAAAAATAATACAAAATCCAAAAAGTGTGTAACGTCATAAAAATTGTCAATACCCTGCTCTGAAACTATATAATAATTTTGTTAATTTAGATTTCTCATACAATATTATATACAATTCAGCACATTTCAGTAAATTTTCAATATATGACTTTTATGGGGGCAAAATTATGCAATATACTGCATACAGTTCTTTGATGGATTTTTATTAAAAAATAAAATACTCCATGTTATTCTTCGTATAAATAAAGTTGCCGTTTTTCTACAGGTATGGTTTCAGAATAGACGAGCAAAATGGCGAAAGAGAGAGAAAATGGCGCTAGGTGCAGGTTTTGTGACATATGGTTTACCATTTTCATTGTCTTGGGCAGCTCACCATTCCTCTTTAATGGTATAGCTTTAATTTATTTTAACACATCAGCAAGCTTCTAATGTTGATTAATATCCGTTCAAGTGATGTAATCGGTTCTTTCATATGTCAAGATGATAAGCTATCTATTTAATATAAATATTAAATCTAAATTAAATATAATCGTGTACATTGAGTGTATTTAAAACATTTTTCTGTACATGACTTCTGCACGATATATTCAATGCATATTATGACTGATAATATTGTGAGGATAACTATATGTACTATATTACTGCATACATCTTATGCTTGATTTCATCGACGTATCCCTGGTTGTTGGCATATGATCAGGTGTCGAGATACCGAATTTACCTGAACATGTACTGTAAAATAGAGTTGACATTAGGAAGTAATCAAATTAAGTCATCACATATAATCATATTCACACAAATGTTAGTTTTTTTAAGTATTTCGAAGAAGTTTGCACACCAGTAGTGTTTGCTGTGATACTGACATATAACACCCAAGCTTGACGAAGTATCTGTTTGAAATCACGTCCCACTCATTTAAATCTGCCTTTGTTATTTTTAGAACGAGATTTGTAAGTTTATACAACGAGATCAATGAGTACCGTATCAACGACTGGGTAATGAAACTATCAATGCACGAATCCGATATGTGACAGTGTTTACAATTTAAATAATCAAAGGATGTGTCATTTTAGAGGGCAATTAAAACCTGTCCCAGACTAATGGACGAGATACAAAGGGGAGTCATTAATAAATGATAGAGTGGAATAAACTGTGAATAATTAATCCTGAAATTAACTTCCTGGATGACTGGAGAAATCATAGTACCAGACGGTTCAATCTATGGGATCGGAATACCTTTAGAATCTACCGAATATTTTATCGAACTAAAAGGTTTAACAACTGTGTGTATGCTATTTGGAAAGGTCGTAAAATTTTTATTGTTTAGTTTGTGGAAAACAATTAGTTTTGGCTGTGAGAAAATACATTCTATAGGATATAAAATTGCAGTGTAAAAAAACTATTAAATGAGTTTCAGATCATTTTTTACGTTTATCAGCATCCGTGATTGCAATCACCAGTATTTTTTAATTTGATAGAAAATGTTTATTTTTCATGTATCTTTTTCAATTAATCTTGTTTTTTCATCGGCGATTTTTTTTCTTTCGTTAAGAGTTCAAAATGTACCAAGATCCTTACAGATAACAATTATAGGCATATATGGGTGTGGTTCAAGTAATACACGATTTCAAAATATCCATTTTATAATATATAAAATGAAAATAAACACATATAATTTTATCAAAATTGTCTACTTGAAGAAAGCGCCAGTTGCACATACGTGTTGTAAAGAAGTTCAGAATGTACCTTATTCTGCAGATGTACGAAATAGATATTCTTAATTTGTTATGATATCTGAATAACAATTAACCTATTGCTATCTTTTTCTTTGTCGTTGACTTATGTCAGTCGTAACATTTGAACTTTGTCAGGCTTTTCCAGCTTCCCTCAACCACTTTTGACATTTAGCAGTGATGGACGAAGGGACACAAAATTATGAGTATCATAGTCCTGCCTTTATGAGTGGAACTAAAACTATCATAAAACTATCTTTGAAAATTTCAACTCTTTGACATAAAGCAGTAAGACTTCTTACATCAAACACTTAAACTGCTTAGTACTATCTTTCTACCAAAATTGTGAAATTATTAGGCCCTAGGTTAGAGTTTCTGAAACATTAAAAAAGCGTATTTTATTTTTATTAAATCTCTTTCCCTGTATAAAGAGGTGATAAACTATAAGTGTATGGTTATCATGATTTAAGTGCGCCTCTTTCAAAATTCAGGTATATTAAAAACGTGTCTTTTGCGAATCCCATAAACACGGCCTTCTTTATTGTAAAGTAGTACCCAGTCTGTATCTACATGTACATATTGCAACCTACGATTGCGTAAATAATTTTTGTTGTTAAAAAGTGGCGTAAGACAGAATTGACTCTGTTCGGTAAACATGGCCATTACATGTACATGTTTCTAGACGTTAATAATCCTATACGCAATTCTCACAAAACAACAAACGTGTATCGATTTAGAAAGGCATGCAGAGACAAGAAATATTTAAACACGTGAACGTAAGTACAAGATATCGTAATGAGATTTAATTTTATACATTTTTAGTCCCACAGTGCGCTGATGACTTCAGTAATGGACATGACAAACCCACGTCAGCACCTGTCTACAGAACCTCTTCGATATAAAACTTCCAGCGAGCAATCAGACCTCATGAACGTCAGACAACCAAACCTTGCCTCTAAACACAGATCAGATATCTGTATGGCCCTCTCAAACCAAAGGTGAAGGTGGTAGCAAAGACTGACCCCCTACAAGTAGCAAGGGAAGATACGTCAATTGTTTCAACTGTAACGTATTTTCAATATTAAAGACATATTCGCTCCTTATATATTGTTTTTGTTTTTTCTTGATTCTAGTGTCATGCATATACATTTCAAAGACGCTGAACATATACAAATTAACTAAAGTTGCTAAAACTTTTTTGAAATATATGTATAAAATGTTAGAACCTTTTTAATTATAACGCTTAAATGGAATTCTTCTTCAAATCTACCTAATATACATATATATAGGTAAAAGGATAAATAAATTACATTCGATAAATTTTTGAATTGCTCTTTAGGTCACCAGGGTAAACTCAGGTGACCTATTGCCATATGTTTTCGTCCGTCGTCGTGCGTTGTGCGTCGTTCGTTAACATTTGAACATTTTTAGCTTCTTCTCTGAAACCACTGAACCAATTTCAACAAAATTTGGCATATAGCATCTATGGGTGAAGGGGAACAAAAATTGTGAATTTCATGGTTCCTGCCCCCCTTGGGCATTGGGGTTGGGGCAAAAACTACTAAAATTAGTGCAATCTTTAAAAATCTTCTTTACTCCAGGACATCAAGCAGTCAAACTGTTGGTATGATTGTAATCAGCATTGAGTCCTCTACCAAAATTGTGAAATTCATGGCCCTGGGGTCAGGGGTTCTAGTGATAGGGCGGGGATAAACAGGTTATATAGTGAAAATCCATTATTTCTTTGAAATTCTTCTTTTCTGCTCCTGGGCATTTGATAAACTAACCAAGTGCGTAGGTAAGTTGAAAATGACCGCCTTTTCCAAAATTGTGAATTTCATGACCCCAGGGTCAGGGGTTCTAGTGCCAGGGTGGGGCTATATAGATTATATAGTGAAAATGCATAAATTTTTTGAAATTCTTCTTTTCTGTTTGTGGGCATTAAATAAACTAACCAAGTGCATAGTTATGTTGAATAAGACTGCCTCTTCTCAAATTGTGAATTTAATGGCCCCAGGGTCAGGGGTTCTAGTGCCAGGGTGGGGCAATATAGATTATATAGTGAAAATGCAAAAATTCTTTGAAATTCTTCTTCTTTGTTCATGGGCATTAAATAAACTAACAACGTGCATAGTTATGTTGAATTAGGCTGCCTCTTCCAAAATTGTGAATTTCATGGCCCCAGGGTCAGGGGTTCTAGTGCTTGGGCAGAGCTATATAGATTATATAGTAAAAAATGAATTATTTCTTTGAAAATCTTCTTCTTTGCTCCTGAGTATTAAATAAACTAAGTTAACAAAGTATATAGTTACATGTATGTTGAATAAGGCTACCTCTTCCAAAATTGTGAATTTAATGGCATCTGGGTTGGGGGTTCTGGTGTTAGGGCGTGGCTTTATTGATTATATAATGAAAATGCATAAATTCTTTAAAACTCTTCTTTTCTGCACCTGAGTATTTAACCAATGAACTATGTACATAGTTATGAGGAGGAAGGATGCCTCTTTGAGATTTTTGAATTTCAGGGACCCTGGGTTAGGACTTCTTGTGTTAGGACGGGGCTCTAATGTTTATATAGTAAAAATGCATGAATTCTTTGAAAATGCTTTCCTTTGTTGTTTGGTATAATGCCAATGATCTTAGTATATATTTTGGACAAAAAACCTGCTTCTTCCAAAAATTGTTAATTTCCTTGCTCTGGGACAGGTTCTTGAGGGGGGGGGGGTAACATAGTCTGATATAATTTAATGTTTTGAAATCTGCACTTTGGTATTAACCAACAGCATGATGAAGTAAAATTTAAAAAAAATTCCAAAATTTTGAAAGATGTGGCCCCAGGGTCAGTGGTTCCTGTGGAATGGGGAGCTCAACCGTGGACCCGCCTTAACACAAGAAGCCCTGACCCAGGGGCCCTGAAATTCACTAAAAGTGGAAATGCATTTTCTCTTTGTTACTCTGATCTACCTATGGGTATTAAGTAACCAAAATAAACATACTGAGTATATAATTATGATAAGCAAAGGTGCCTCTTTCAAAATTTTGAATTTCATGGCCTCTTATTTAAAACATGAATCAAATTCAATTGTTGGAAAGTTGTTGCATGATACTCAGGTGACCTATAAGGCCCATGGGCCTCTTGTTAAATTTCCTCTTCTAGTCTGTAGTATAATAATGTAAATATTAGAGACTTGCATTTTTCTGTTTAAGGTAGTTTACTAAAATAGTCCCGTCAATAATGTTCTAAGGCGGAAATCAGGTTAAATGTGTTGATCTAGTCCCTATAAAGACGAAGATAATCCATATACAGCATGTCTGTTGAATCAGCAGCCGTTAATGGTTACCGATAATTCTAATGACTCAAATTTGTCTAGAATATTTCTACTAAATTAATGATCATCTATCCTGAATGAGATAAAAAACATATTGATCGATATTTGTTTATGGAAATTTTAAATAGATTGCTGGGTCACGATGTTTTCTTTTGTTAAATAGGGGATGGAAAATCTGATTTAGAAAATATCCACCTTTGCAAAAAATATGACATTTTAGAGTGAACATTAAGTATACAAGAAAAAAATGATGTCCTTACAAATATTCAAACACCATGTGACTGTTTAGTTCAGTGTGATATCTTCTCGTTCTATGCTGACCTACTTTTATGGCAAGATTGAACTCAAAAATATTTCTCCACTAATGGTGTACAGAGTATTAACTATTCCTATTACCTTGACTTTAAAAATATTTCTCCATAAACGAGTTATCAGAATAAAAGGTTTTATATACCGATTCCTATTACCTTGACCTTAAACATATGGTATGAAACACAGGGGCGCAGCAACTTTTTTGCCGAACAATACCTTTACTATGGAAAATGTGCATTGGAAGGATGGTTGCCACCCCACTTGTTACCACAGTATAGTGATATCAAGGAAATGTAGCAAAAAAATTGGATGAGGCCTTGAAAAAATTAAACCATACCTCCCCCCCCCCCCCAAATAGGATTTTCGAGTTTGGAAATTAAACATTTTCTTTCTTTTTTTTTGCTTGTCAACTTTTTTTCAGGTTAATAAAAAAATTTTCTCTGGTTGCCCCCCAACTTTCAAAAACGATGCTACGCGCCTGAAACATATGGAAATAACGAACGGTATTGAAGATCATAAATCCATAAAACAATACAATATAGGACCAGAGCAAATACAGACCTCCAAAACATCAGAGGTGGGGTCAGGTGCAAAGGAGGTGTGAGCATCCCCAGCAGACCGGTCACACCCGCCGTGTGCCCCTTGTCATGATCGGGAAATAACGTCGTCAATTCAGTTTATATACCAGTAAATAACGGACATAACAATTAGTATGAAAAACCTCAGTTAACATTTGACTCAATGGTAAATTGTATTTCCTGACAAGGTCATTGTTTCGACCATAGAGCGAAATGCTGACTTTAAACGAGACTGCTGATATTCTTCGCTTTTAGAAATTCAAATTGTTCATACGTAGAGCATGCGCTTGCGTATCGAATCAACTGAGATATATAAACTCCGTATGCATACAGGTGTTGAAGGTATAGTGATTGCCGATTACAAGTTACGAACTAGTCCAGAATATTATAATAGTCTTTTATAAAATACTATAAATGTCCGACAAACCAGATCCCTTCGTCGATGAAACATATGAAGTCATCATGTTGTAGTTCACTTTTACTGGAAGTTAGGGGTATATATTAATCTTTTCATTTGATTAAACTCAGGTGACCTATTGTTATCCGTTTTCGCCGTGCGTTGTGTGTTAACATTTGAACATTTTCAGCTTCCTCTCTGAAGCCGCTGAACCATTTTCAACTAATTTTAGCATATTGCATCTATGGGTGAAGGGGAACAAAAATTGTGAATTTCATGGTCTCAACCCCCCTGGGGGTGGGACCAAAACCACTACAATTAATGCGATCTTCTTTACTCCTGGACATCAAGCAGTCAAACTGTTGGTATGATTGTAATCAGCATTGAATCCTCTACCAAAATCATGAAATTCATGGCCCCAGGGTTAGGGGTTCTAGTGCTAGGGCGGGGCTAAATAGATTATATAGTAAAAATGCATTATTTCTTTAAAATTCAAATTTTTCTTTTCTGTTCCTTTCATTAAATAAATTAACCAAGTGCAAACTTAAGTTGAATATGACTGTCTTTTTCAATATCGTGAATTTCATGGTCCCAAGGTCAGGGGTTCTGGTGTAAGGGTGGGGCTCTATTGATTATATAGTAAAAATGTATAAATTCTTTGCAAGAAGGATATCGAGATAACGAACAGTATTCAATATCAAAGTCCATTAAACAATACAAAATAGGAGAAGAGCAAACACGGACCTCCGAAACATCAGAGGTGAGATCAGGTGCCATGGATGAGTGGTCATCCCCTGCTGACCGGTCATTGTACTCATTGTCATGATCGGGAAATAACGGAAAAATCCGTCGTCAATTCAGTGTATAGATAATGGACTAATACTTGGTATGAAAATCATTGCAATTCTTCTTCTCAGCTTATGGGCATTAGATAAACTAACCAAGTACATGGTCTAGTTGAATAGGGCTGCTTCTTCCAAAATTGTGAATTTCATGGCCCCGGGGTTAGGGGTTCTGGTGCTAGGGACTGGCTCTATTGATTATGTAGTGAAAAGTCATTAATTCTATGAAAATCTTCTTCTCTGCGCCTGGGTATTAAACCAATGATCTATGTACATATTTATGACGAGGAAGGATGCCTCTTTGAGATTTATGAATTTCAAGGCCCCTGGGTTAGGGCCTCTAATGTTTAAATAGTAAAAATGCATGGATTCTTTAATTGAATATCTTTTACTTTGCTCCTGGGTATTTTGCCAATGATCTAAGTACATATTTATGATGAAGAAAGCTGCATCTTCCAAAATGGTTAACTGCCGGGCACGTGGGTATCTGCACTTTGGTATAAATGAAATATGTGGTATAAATGAAATATGTGATATAAATGAAATATGTGGCCCATGGGTCAGTGGTTCCTGTGGGAAGGGATGCACAACTGGTTATAAAGTGGAAATGAATTTCCCTTTGTTACTCTGATCTACCTCTGGGTATTAAGTAACCAAAGTAAGCATGCTAAGTGTGTTGTTATGAAAAGCAACGATGCCTCTTTCAAAATTGTGAATTTCATGGCCTATGGTGTAAAACAAGAATCAAATTCAATTGTTGGAAAGATGTTACATGATACTTAGGTGACCTATAACGCCCGTGGGCCTCTTGTTAAGTCAAAAATTCATATGTCAGGGTGAGAAGCTCCTGTTGTAAGACTTCTTGTTTTATTTTTGTCATTTTATTATTTTTTTGGTTGAAATTTTCATAATTCTTAATGATTTACAAAAGACCCTTTTTGTTTTGACAAAAACTCTATCTGTTGGAATTCCCATCTGTACCAAGTTCGCCCCGTTATTAGCATACCTTTTTTTCGTATTCATGTAAATCAGAATTTATCTTTAAATAATTGAACATGAGAAGAATCAAACATTCTCTGGCTTCAGTGAGCCTGACAAAAATACCACGGAGTCTGACACATGTTTCATTTGAGTTATTTTACTAGAAATGACAGACGTTAATGGTAACCTAACAACAGAATTCTTCTCACACAAATCTATTTTTTTTTTGTATTTAAAAATTATTGAAATTTTAACAGAATCAAGAAGACAATATTACTAAGTGATGGTATTAGTAAGATTAGTTTTGACCGTTTAATATTAGAGTCAAGATCTGGTCAAGGTCATTATCATCATATGATAAGCAGTCAAGGTGACCAGACGTGTTTTTTTACAGCTCCTGCATTTCTTATCTATACTTAGTAATTACAATGGAATAATAATGAGTTTGAGTGAAAGTTCTAACCTTTTCAAACCACTTTTGGACTCATTTACTGGATTTTCAAGATGATTTAGTGTAAATAATGAGCTTCAAAATGAATCTGTGAAACTTGATTCAGATGCGCCAGATTTCCTTCAAGTTAAGGATAATCAGAGGAGTGTAACAATAACATTTAATGGTGACAAGTACCCTATCATCTTGGATCTACTACAGTAAAACTGCGAGAAAAGAAGACATGGGTCTATATATAAATCTCAAGATGATTCTGTCACAGCTACCATTTATGAGAAAACAAATACCCTTCACATCCAAGGAGATTCATATTTCTCGTGGTGCCAAAGATTTCTCAAGGATTTGAAGACCTCTGATGAAAATTTGGAGACAAGATGTAAGACCATAGAGGAAACATCACCCCAGTGCACATCTACTCCTAACAGTAAGGCCCCACAAACTGATGAAGACCCCCAAATGAATTGCCATCAGTGCATTGACAGCGCAAAAATCACTAAGGAACTTTCAGATACGGTCCAACTTCTGTGAAAAGAAGTCAGTGATCTTAAAAACAATTAAATGCATCAAGGACGGTCACACCTCTTCTTACAAAAGGAACCCAAACAGTTCCAAACAGGACCAAGGAAAAGGAAGCATCAACAGAAGGAATTAAAATTCCTGGGCCTGGTGTATCCAGGCATAGTCAGTGCGAAATTAAAGTCCCCTCAACCAGTAGCAGTACAATGACAGACCCCAGGGAGGCTCCAGACATCAAGACTGCTCCTGTTTTGTCAAATCCCGCAGATTTCACGAGGGAAAAAAAGCAACCCGGAAAGAAACCAGAGGATAAATCTCTCCTCATTATTGGGAGCTCGATTTTACAAGGGATTCGTACCAGAGGATTACATTAAACAGTACAGGTCAGCACAAATAGGGGAGCAACCATCTCTGATATAAGGGTAAAACTTTCAAAAATGGACGTATCATCATATCAAGGTATTATTGTTTTAGCTAGAGGAAATGATGCATCAACCTATCATTGAGTCAAATCTTGACTGACGTATTTCATATTAATTGCAAGTCCATTATATACACACTAAATTGTCTACTTTTTTCTGTTTTTTTTAGCTCTCCTGGTCAGAGACCAGAAGAGCTTATGCGATAGTAATAAGACCGTCGTCCGTCGGTCTGTAAAATTAATTTTTTTTCCAAAATACTACTCCTCCTACAGTTTTGATTTGATTTCAACATAACTTGGCACACAAGTTGATGAGACTAAGATACATAATTCTGTAAAACAGTTTTTGATTTCGATGAACGATGTTGTTGTGGTAACTAAAAATAAAAAAATTTCTTTGAAATACTTTTAAAATGCTACTCTACCTACAGTTTTGATCTGATTTCAATATAACCTAGCACACAAGTAGACTACACTATGATATACATACTTCTGAATATCGGTTTTTGCTTTTGATGAACGGTGTTGCTGTGGTTACTAAAATTAGAAATTTCTGTGAAATACTTTTGAAATGCTACTCCATCTACAGTTTTAGTCCGATTTAAACATGCTCAAGATAACTTGGCCCTAAAATAGACTACATAAAGATACATAATTCTGTGTATCGGTTTTTGATTTCGTCTTTAATTCGTCGTAAACTTTTTAAATAAAACAGCCATGAATTTAATAACGATAAAAGATCAAAATTGACTTTCAGGCCAGAAACTAAAAGTCTGATTAACCTTCTGTTCTTACCCAATCTCATATTACTTTAATTAATTTACGTTAATTTTTCACCAAACTTTAAAGAAAGTTTTAGATGAAGTATGGTTTTAGGGACAAAATAAAGCGTACGATCGTATGATCATTTACGAACAGGAACATGATATCGGTCAATTAATATTTTATTTCATATGCAAAATCATCAAATTACAACATAATTAAAGACAACTACTTATTTTACACTATGATCTGTTTGAAAGAGCTCCATGTTAAGATTTATATAAAAAATATATGCTTAGTTTACAAATTAATATTTTATTTCATATGCAAAATCATCAAATTACAACATAATTAAAGACAACTACTTATTTTACACTATGATCCCGGGTTAACCGCGGAGGGTCGATAAAAAGATCAAAATTGACTTTCAGGCCAGAAACTGCAAAGTCTTTTGTTCTTACCCAATCTCATATTACTTTTATCAATTTACGTTATTTTTTCACCAAACTTTAAAGAAAGTTTAAGATGAAGCATGGGTTTAGGGACAAAATAAAGCGTACGAACATATTATCATTTACGAACAGGAACATGATATCGGTCAATTAATATTTTATTTCATATGCAAAATCATCAAATTACAACATAATTAAAGACAACTACTTATTTTACACTATGATCTGTTTGAAAGAGCTCCATTTTAAGTAAACCAATTTTTTTCATCAATTACAACACCTTATTAAAATTAAATCGTTGTAAAATATAATTTCTGAGACACTCTCCTGACACATCGATCAAGTCATATTCCATTACCATACCAACTTTACACATGTACGACAATATGTCCTTTGGATTTTTTCCCTCAACGTTATGCTATAATTACTAATCCACAATGACCTCCAACTAAAGAAGATGTTGGGTTTCCTATTTACATGTAACAAAGTAATTTGAAAATACCAGGTATACACAGATTAAGGTATATATTTTCCCTGAATCAAGAAAAATTATAGAGCAGTTATAGAGATCATACATGTATCAATGATAAAACTGTTTCTGTCTAAAGATAGACGGACTAACACTAAACATGACAGTCGGGTTTGCGGGGTACAAGAAAAAAAAACTGTCAAAATCAAGCTTTTGAAAATCAAGATAAAAATAAATAAATACTTTCAGTCGCGAGAGTTCACGAGAGTATGAAATAATACGTCTCCTTAAACGTTTTTCGTGTAAATCAGTAATTCATCAAAATTAGTTGTGAAGTCGCGTGTGAGAAATTCAATATCAGTTGAAACAGGTTGGTACATAGAGTTGTTGTTCTAAAGTTTCGGTGTACCTTCCCATCGCCATTATTGTTTATACCTCATTCAAAAGACAAAGGAACACCCCGATAGAGTTACAGGATCCGATGTGCAGAAATATGCATCAAAACAAAATAGAATCAAAAGGGGAAATCCCATTTATGGGGAAAGGCTGGAAGTGGATTTATGTTGTATTACACTGTGGCTGAGTAAATTATCGATAAAACTAAACACTTATTAAATATACCTGTACTCATGACGTCATTAAAGTAATATAAAGAAATTACTGTGCTAACCAATAATATTGGTAAGGAATACTGAAAGAAACATTGTAAGTTGAACACAAAGGTAAACGCGTCTTGTGAATTCCTTAGCAGGGGCAGGCCAAGGTAAGAGGTTTGATTTCTCAACCCATTTTTAGTTAAATTACTATTCTAATTACTTAACTTATTTGTACATGTGGAGGTAATCTTTTAAAATTGATACCAAAAGCATTAAACATTTCTGTTGAACAGATTTGATTTAATTTCAATATAATTAAACTTGTCCTTTTATTTTATTATGTACATTGTGAATTTTATGATGAGAACAATACAACTTAATTTGTAACCTTTAATAGATATTAACTAAATAATTAAATACATATTTTGTTTGATGTATTAGTATACCGATTATTTTTGATTTGCTTAATCTTTACTTTAAAATGTTTACCATGAAAAGTTTATATATTAATACATTAGATTCATTATTCTAATGAATATTGGCAAATAAGTCGCAAAATTCAGGTACTAGCTACAGTTAAAGCATCCCAATCTCCTTACTTTCTTCTTTGTGGCGATATGTAGATCATTTTTTTAATTGCGCCTAAGAGTTCCTACAGTTTAAAAATAATTCTTAGTTACATAAGTTCAATAATCATTGTTTTAAAATGATGAAATTTTTAAAGGTCATGTAAATGGCAAATACGACGTTTTAAAATGGTAGACATGGAATTACCTAGTAATATTACTTCAGATTTATAATTATCAGTCGGTTGATATGTCCATTGTATTGTATTTTGTTATGTAAAATTTTATTAGACACATTTAGGAACTAAAATATTTCTTAAATTAATGGATTTTTTTATATATGCATAATTCTTAGGTACTTTGAAGAGATATTATACGAGGGCCGTTTAAAAATTACGCGGACTGTGCTATTATTTACTCTTACAGACGTCATATAATTATAAAATTTCACAGAAATATGTTTCTTTAAGATTCCAATAAATTTTGTTCAAAATTTCTGTATTTTAAAAAAGTTCTACTGAAATTATCGTTATGTTGATATCGTTGATGGAGAGGTACGGCGCACGACAAAAAAATTGAAGCAAAAGCATGCGGATTCAAAAATTTTACTCATTGATTTTCTAAATTTCACGGTATTTTTCAACAATTTTCTCAAATGTACCTTTAAATTGTTCTATTATTATGTATTTAGATTTCGGACGTAATATTTGAAGTACTAACAGAAATATAATGATTTTCTCTAATTTATATGCGATTCCCTTGAAAATGACTGTGAAAATGACGTCTCCTGAATTGACGGCGCACCACACTTTTGTTAAAATATGTGTGATGCTCGAGATATCGGCAACATAGGTCCAAAATATGCATAATAAAACATGTAGTAAACTAGGCTACTCGTGACATTGGCCCACAAATAGCAAATTGAAATTTTAGACAGTTAGACCTCTGTAAAAAGGATATACGGGAGGACAGGCAGACGATTATAAACGAAAAGTTAACTTTATCCGGACTGTAAAGAACGTGATTGAGAGTCACCAATATCACACTATACCTCATAAGTAGTTTTTGGTTTTAAAATAGAAAAAAAGAATATTCTTTACTTTTTCATAGATTTTAAGCTTGACAAGAAATGGTGTTTTGATGTTGAGTAGATAAGGTAACTCAAACTATACAGGTACTCAAGGGAAAATGTTGAGAAAATGAAAGCTCAATCAAATATTTTTTATAATGCTTGTGACGTCCAAGATTTTGCTGCGCCGTGACTTAATGGTACATGTATGTCCTGAAAAATCACTGAAAATTAATACCAATTTACAACATTTTGATATGAAATTTTGAAGACCATATAAGCAAAGATTCTTTTATATTATTCGTGAAATTTTGCCCGATTATGTCGTCAAATATTTCTTCTGTGCAACAAGTCCGCGTAATTTTTGAACGGCCCTCGTACACTAGCTAAGCGCATGACAAGTGTTGTATCAGTCAAAAATATCATGTCAATTTTGGTTAGATCCTTAATATGGTCTCTAAATGAAAAGCGATAACTATGTATTTCATAGGGCTGGGTACTTATTGGCCAGAGATTCCGTATTGTGATATTATTCTATTGCGATATGTATTGCAATATTTTTTGAAAATTAAAATGGCTTTCATTTTTAGCTCTACTGGTCAGAGCCCAGAAGAGCTTATGCGATAGTAATGCGTCCGTCCGTCTGTCTGTCTGTAAACAATTTTTCAAAATGCTACTTTTCCTAAAGTTTTGGTTTGATTTCAATATAACTTGGCCCACAAGTAGACTACAATAAGATTCATGATTCTGTGTAACGGTTTATAATACCGAGGAACGGTGTTGCCATGGTTACTAAAAATAGAAATTTGTGTGAAAGACTTTCAAAATGCTACTACATCTACAGTTTTGGTCTGATTTCAATATAACTTGGCTCACAAGTAGACTACACTAAGATACATAAATCTGTATCGGTTTTTGATTTCGATGAACGATGTTGCCGTGGTTACTAAAAATTGAAATTTCTGTGAAATACTTTCAAAATGCTACTCCTCCTACAGTTTTGGTATGATTTCAATATCACTTAGCACACAAGAAGACTACACTAAGATACATAATTCTGAATATCGGTTTTTGCTTTTGATGAACGGTGTTGCTGTGGTTACTAAAATTGAAAATTTATGTGAAATACTTTTAAAATGCTACTACTTCTACAGTTTTGGTCTGATTTCAACATGACTGTTCAATTTAACTTGGCCCACAAATAGACTACACTAAGATACATTAATCTGTGTATCAGTTTTTGATTTCGATGAACGATGTTGCCGTGGTTACTAAAAATTGAAATTTCTGTGAAATACTTTCAAAATGCTACTCCTCCTACAGTTTTGGTATGATTTCAATATCACTTAGCACACAAGAAGACTACACTAAGATACATAATTCTGAATATCGGTTTTTGCTTTTGATGAACGGTGTTGCTGTGGTTACTAAAATTGAAAATTTATGTGAAATACTTTTAAAATGCTACTACTTCTACAGTTTTGGTCTGATTTCAACATGACTGTTCAATATAACTTGGCCCACAGATAGACTACACTAAGATTCATAAAGCTGTGTATCAGTTTTTGATTTTGAACGATGTTGCCTAGTTACTAAAATAGAAATTTCTGTGAAAATCATTCAAAATGTTACACCTCCTACAGTTTTGGTATGATTTCAATATAACTTAGCTCACAAGTAGACTACAATAAGATTCATAAATCTATGTGTCAGTTTTTGATTTCGATGAACGGTGTTGCCGTGGTTACTAAAAATAGGAATTTCTGTGAAAATTATTCAAAATGCTACTCCTCCTACAGTTTTGGTATGATTTCAATATAACTTAGCACACAAGAATACTACACTAAGATACATAAATCTATGTGTCAGTTTTTGATTTCGATGAACGGTGTTGCCATGGCTACTAAAAATAGAATTTTTTCTGTGAAAATTATTCAAAATGTTACACCTCCTACAGTTTTGTTCTGATTTCAATATAACTTAGCTCACAAGAAGACTACACTAAGATACATAAATCTGTGTACCGAGGAACGGTGTTGCCATGGTTATTAAAAATAGAAATTTCTGTGAAATACTTTCAAAATGCTACTCCTCCTACAGTTTTAATCTGATTATAATATACTTTGGCATGCAAGTAGACTACACTGACATACATAATCATTATAAACATTATCAGTTTTGTTTTTGATTTTGATGATCAATGTTGCCATAACTAGAATTAAAATTTTTGTAAATTTTTTATTAAAAGCTACTCCTACACGTAGTCTTATTGCAATCTTGCCACATAAAGAGAGTTAATCAAGGACCATTATTCTTTTTATTGCTTTTGTAAAGTTTTATGTCCCAACTGCTACTTCTCTCTCCCATTATTATAAGTAGAAACCAGTAGAGCTACAGTCTCGACAGAGACTTCTGGTTCTTGTTACATGATTCACATGCAGAATGTATATACATGTAACTTTGATGATCGAGTAACTAAAAGGAGGAAAATGTTGATTAAATTACGGATATGCACTGACATGCATTCATGAAACAGCTTCTGTTTAACTGTTTGGCTTAATCAGAAATCTTGCTGTTGACAACCTTTTGAAAAATTTAACGATTGAATTTCTGAGTCCGAGCATTTTGCTGGTAAAACAGTATTACAACATGATGAACATGGGCTATAACGCTTACCTGAGTAACTTTGGCAAGGCTGTTCTTCATCAGATTTTACCACTTGTTATACCCCATGTGGCTCCACCCTAGGCCCGGAGGGTCATGATCTGAACAATTTAGAATCTAAACTTCTACAAGATGTGTCCACATACGTTTAAGTTTTTTGGCCTAGTAGTTCCTAGTGGAAAATTTTCCCCCTTTATATTTCAATGTAAAAATTGGATTCCCTATTGTACCCCGCCCTACCCCCTGGGGTCACGATTTAAACTGGATGCTTCCTCATAATTTTAAGCTTTTCTGGCCCGGTGATTCTTGAGATTTTTTCCATTACCGCACCAATTTTTAGTCTTTTCTTCGCTTGTTAGGGGGCTTAGCCTTTCATTTTCACAATTAAAAATATGTATAATTTACAGACAGGCGGACGGACAGACTCACGTACGACGGACAATGGGCGATCTGAAAGGACGCATTGCAATAAGATATATTTTGTAATTTTTTGTAATATATCGTTATATCAATATTTCTGTCAAGGCATAGATGTATTACTTGACATGTTTATTTGTAATTAAAAGAAAATCAAATAATTATTTTTATCTTAAATTTCCCACAAAAACTCAAATTTGCATCAAATAGCATGGAAATCTCCCTGACGTCCACTTTATTGTGCAATCAAAACAGTATAGTTGCTTCATATTGTATTAGGAGGCGGTTCCACACTTGTTAGGAGTTCTCCCCTACATTTATTTAAATTCACAACTAAAGACCACACTTACAGAAGAATTGAATACATGACTGTATGTTTCTTTCATCTCACGTTTCCTTGACTTGAAACCTAGACGTTCATGTAGCTAATTGAAATCAGACGTTGAAGCATCGATATCTATGAAAGGATCACGAGGGTGTTTGACCTATATACAGGCATGGAAATGCCACCCGTTAAGAAGGTTTTCAAATGCCACAAAAACAAGGGATTGTAGGTGATAATTTAATACATATGAAAAATTTTCTTCCCCCACACTTACTTCTAGTTCCCTCTTCTCGACTCGAATCTAATGGGCAGCAGCATAAATTCTTGAATGCCCAAAGACTTTTCAAGGTTTAATTTTACAAAATCCTGGAAAAGGACAAAATAATATTTGCAACGCTCAAAATTTTATCTTTTACTAATTAACACAATACCATGTGTCCCCGAAGTGATTATCATTGAATGTAATAAGACATGCAATAGTTTCATCCATGTAGCCCGGTACAAAACAAAAATAATTTTTTGTGTGTGGTTTTTATTCTGAGAGTTTAAAGTATTTGTGAATTATACTTCTTTACCCTTTTTTATTGTGTAATTGTTTCAGTGTGACATTTGTCATTGCTTACAAAGCACGCAGTTGCAAAATGGTTGCAAAATGAAGGATGATAATTAATTATGATATACTATATATATATATATATATATATATATATATATATATATATATATATATATATATATATATATAAATATATATATATATATATCAGATTTCTTACCGAATGTTGAAAGGAACAACATTCGTATCCCACTGCGGGACGTGGAGACCGGTCATTCGGATGAGACCGTATAAACCGAGGCCCCGTGTCGCAGTAGGTGTTGGCACGATAAAGATCCCTCCCTGCTCAATGGCCCTGAGTGCTGAGTAAAGGACAAAATTTGCAGCTCTCCACCGGGAAATGGTGGCGTCTCCATATGAGTGAAAAATTCTCGAGAGGGACGTTGAACAATATACAATCAACCAATCTACGGAATGACGACAAATTGCAATCCTTATCAACAACAGTGTTATTAAAACCAAATCTGCGACATAAACGTTTTGATTTCTTTCAGTGTTCTTCTTAATTTATCTATCTGATGTACTTAGCTGCAAATACTTACCACCTCCACACTAATTACATATAGTTAAATGAAATTAGTATTTAAAATAGAGCGTTATCAGTTTTTATTTATAACCATATCATTATGCTTGCAATTGGCGTATGCTGATTATACCGCATGTTTACGAATATATGAGAACATTTTAATTAACAGAATTTTATTTTAAAGGCGTTTTATCTATACAAGAGGCCCATAATTGTTCACCTGAGCATAATGCATCAACTTTCTAACCATTGAATTGGGTTCATGTTTTAAACCAGAGCCCACGACAGCCATAATTCTTCACCTGAGCATAATGCATTAACTTTCTAACCATTGAATTGGGTTCATGTTTTAAACCAGAGCCCACGACACTCGCAATTGTGAAAGAGGCGCCAATGCTCATTATAACTATACCCTAGCATGCTTAGTTTGCTTACTTTATGCCCATAGGGATAGTAAGGGAACAGACCGCAGGCACTTGTTTCGTATACGGGGTACCCCTACCTATATTTACCACAAGGTACCTAACTCATTTTTGGGCACCCCCGCTTCAAGCTCGTATTTACAAATAAATCAATCATACACCTACATTATCTTGACATAGTTCGCTTCAAGAGATATTTCTCTACATTACTGACGTCTCCTATAAATATCTTTTCTTGTAAAATGCTTATTTATTCTATATTGATTATAATAGTTTATAAAAGTTTTTGACTTTTTTGCATTTTCCAAATTTTTGGTCATGTACAGTGTGATTGGTTTGAAAGAAGTCCTGAATTTCAAGAGGTACAGTAGATGGTTTTGGTGCTAGGGTTAGGTTGTAATTATTCTATACTGAAAATGAATTATTACTTTGAAATCTGCTCTTTAGTATTAATCAAACATTTATTCATCGATAATCAGCTGGAATCATATTAAGACAAACTATAAGATACATTCACCTCCGGTAATTGGGGTCTAAATGGTTATACAGTGATTTCATTGGTTGCTAAGTTAAGCAACGCAAAAGTGAAAGTAAAGTCATGGCGTTGACAAAATCGCAACAGGAGATTCTGGATAATTAGTACCTAAAAATACATTATCTATAAAAATGTTACCAATTATTTTTCACTTGCAGATTATTTTAATTTCATAAAAAGTATTTAATCCGTAACCTCCAAACCGGAAGTGAATATAGCTTATAGTTTGTCTTAATATAATTCCAGCTGATTATCGATGAATAAATAAGCATTTTACAAGAAAAGATCTTTACAGGAGACGTCAGAAATGTAGAGAAATATCTCTTGAAGCGAACTATGTCAAGATAATGTAGGTGTATGATTGATTTATTTGTAAATACGAGCTTGAAGCGGGGGTGCCCAAAAATGAGTTAGGTACCTTGTGGTAAATATAGGTAGGGGGATCCTGTATACGAAACAAGTGCCTGTGGAACAGACAGTGGATTTCATCTTATCGGTAAAATTCAGCAATAATCAGTAGTACCCCCCCCGAACCAATGACCCTGGAGCCACACATTTCACAATTTTGAAAAAAGCACCCTCGCTAGTCATAAATGTTTGATTAATACGAAGGAGCAGATTTCAAAGTAATAATTCATTTTCAGTATATAATAATTACAAACTAAGCCTAGCACCAAAACCATCTGCTGTACCTCTTGAAATTCAAGACTTCTTTCAAACCAATCATTCTGTACATGACGAAAAATTTGGAAAATGCAAAAAAGTCAAAAACTTTTATAAACCATTATAATCAATATTGTTCACGTTATCTCCATTTCTTTAATGTGCTATTAATTCTACTAGTGAAACTAAATTAGTTGTGATCTACAAGCTTTTGACTAAATATATACGTCCGAGTGAAGTTAGTAGGTTCAGATATGATGGGATATAAGGATGCAGATTTTCGACCTGTTCAAAGGACATATAATTATACCCGCACTTTCTAAAGAAAGTTCGGGTATATTGTTGTTACTCATGTCCGTCCGTCCGTCCGTCCATCCGTCCGTCTGTCACACTTTTCTTCCCTGAACTCCTCCTACATTTTACACAGTAGCTTAATCATCTTTTAAGAGATGGTTGGTGGTGTCATGTAGATGTGCAGTAAGGTTTCAGAATTTTGTTTTTGCCCCGGGGAGTCAAATGGGGGTCGAAAAATGACGTTTTTTGTGCAAAAAGTCCCTTCTTCCCTGAACTCCTTCTACATTTTACTCAGCAGCCAAATCAACTTTTGGGGGATGATTGGTGGTGTCATGTAGATGTGCAGTAAGTTTTCGGAATTTTGATTTTGCCCCGGGGGATCAAATGGGGGTCGAAAAATGACGTTTTTTATGCAAAAAGCCCCATCTTCCCCGAACTCCTCTTACATTTTACTTAGCAGCCTAATTTTCTTTTGTGGGATGATTAGTGGTGTCATGTAGATGTGCAGTAAGGTTTCGGAATTTTGATTTTGCCCCAGGGGGTCAAATGGGGGTCGAAAAATAATGTTTTTTATACAAAAAGCCCTGTTTTCCCTGAACTTCTCTGACATTTTACTCAGCAGCCTAATCATCTTTAAGAAGATGGTTGGTGGGGTCATGTTGATGTGCAGTAAGGTTTCGGAATTTTGATTTTGCCCCGGGGGTCAAATGGGGGTCGAAAATTGATGTTTTTTATGCTTAAAGACCTGTCTTCTCTGAACTCCTCTTTCATTTTACTCAGCAGCTTAATCACCTTTTGGGAGATGGTTGGTGGTGTCATGTACATGTGCAGTAAGGTTTCGGAATTAAGATTTTGCCCCAGGGGATCAAATGGGGGTCGAAAAATAACGTTTTTCATACAAAGAGCCCTGTTTTCCCTGAACTCCTCTTACATTTTACTCAGCAG
>PRKT01000073.1:1234282-1305015 GCA_003671525.1 Saccostrea glomerata
GGGTAACAATACCTAGGCCAAACCAGATGCTTAACTTTTTGGATATTTCACAATTGATGACTTTTTACAATAATTTTTATGTATTTGACTAAAAAGAAAATCCGTAGGAAAAAAATATGGAGAAAATTTGGAGATCTTCCAACAAATTCCCATAGAATCCAATATTTAAATTTAACAACTTTGAGATGGCCCCGAAGAAACCGGGATGGTAATCATTTAATTTTTTTTTTAGATAATTAATATAATTAAAAAAAATTCATTTAAGAAAATTTATCAAAATCTCTAGCAATAGGGTAGAAAAAATTAGACTTGGTCTCGTTAAAACATGTCTGAGTTGAGATGTTTGATTGAATACTAGTGTAATATCTTTGTGGTTTTTGGAGATCAAATTTTCCAACAATCTGTCGGAATTCCCATGGTATTTATTGCATCCCGTTATAAGCAGACCCATTTTTGTATTCATATGAAGCATGTTTCATTTAAAAATTAAAATCTTCTATATGAAACATAATATAGAGATAAAGAACAGTATTCAAGATCAAAAGTCCATAAAGCAATACAAGAGGCCCACGGGCCTTATTGGTCACCTCAGTATCATGTAACAACTTTCCAACAATTGAATTTGGTTCGTGCTTTAAACAAAAGCCATGAATTTCAAAATTTTGAAAGAGGCACCATTATTTATTATAACTATACACTTAGCATGCTTACTTTGCTTACTTAATACCCAGAGGTAGATCAGAGTAACGAAGAGAAAATACATTTCCACTTTATAAACACCAGTTGTGCACCCCAAACCACATGACCCTGGGGCCACATATTTCTTTTTTTTTTTTTTTATTTTGTCATAAGTTTTAAATTTTAATTTATCATAAATGGTTGATTTAAACCAAAGAGCAGATTTAAAAGCATAATAGCATTACTTTATTTTCAGACTATGTACCCCCTCCCGCAGCACCCCTAACCCAAGGGCCCTGAAATGAACCATTTTAAAAGAGGAACCTTTCTTCATAATAAATATGTACCTAGATCATCGGCATAATACCCAGGAGCAAAGAAAAGAATTTCTAAAGAATTAATGCATTTTTATAATATAATCATTGGAGCCCCGCCCTAACAACAGAACCCGTGACCCAGGGGCCATGAAATTCACTAATTTGGAAGAAGCATCCTTCCTCATCATAACTATGTACATTATTTATTGGTTTAATACCAAGGAGCAGAGGAGAAGATTTTTAAAGAATTTATGCATTTTTACTATATAATCAATAGAGCCCCACCCGAACATCAGAACCCCTAACCCACGGGCCATGAATTAAAAAATTTGGAAAGAGGCAGCCTTATTCAACATAATCATGTACTTGGTTATTTTATTTAATACCCAGGAGCACAGAAGAAAATTTTTAAAAGATTTAATGCATTTTCACTTATATATAATCAATAGAGCCCCACCCTTAAACCAGAACCCCTGACCCAGGGGCCATAAAATTCATAATTTAACTAATAAATTACGTGTACACAGAAAGAAAAAAATTACACAATATCAATGGTAATCAATATACATGTACCAATTAGCTCTTTTCCTCCAATAAAATGAGGACATATTTCAAATATTTTTGTAACTCTAGCACTACATTCCTCTGCGCCTGCACCGTCTCTTTTGTCTTGTTTTCATCCTGATATATCATCTGGTGAGACTATTGAAACCTCAATTAATTAGTTGAGTTCAGCAGACATGAATTTCTTCGCATGTGGTCTCTCTGTTTAAATAGTTCTATATTGAACATTTGCTGTGCATGCACTCATCACACATTGAAAAAAAAAACCCAACAGAACTATTTTTGCATGAATCTGTTTATTTTTAAAATTAGGGTCATATGATTCAATCTGGGACATCGTTTCTTTTTGATTTATCGATCACCCATTGATCATAAATGAACGGCAATAGTCGAAGAATCTACGTCAAGTGCAATGATTGGTCGAATGCAAGTGCAGTATAAACTATAAGCATAATTAAGAATAAGTCTCGGCTTTCTTTTCAAAGACATTTAGTGCATTGAAGTCACACAGCGGTTTGAATATGAACTCCAACAACATCAAAACACGATCACATGGAATTCATGCGTGAAAATAATTATGAAACTTTAGACGACTCTTTGAAAAAGACGACTCTTTGAAAAAGAAGATAAATTTGCCAGACGAAAATTATTTTTGTTGTAACAGTAATTCAAATCCTGACGTCACTTTATTGTTCAATTGCTCCATTGCTTTTCAGAAATAGAAAGCTATAAACATACACTGTATTTAGAAAACAATATTCTTTTCTCAACAACTTTTCTGTTACTTATTGGGCACAGGAAGACGACAATTTATTTTAATCCCAATTATTTTTTTTAAAATTGTAGATAAATCCATTAATTTACCTAAAAAATTTTCGATTCGAAAGCAAGATTTATTACATATAGTTACACGCATTTTGTTTGTATTCATGATATTGCTAAATGTGATTAAAAAGTTCTAATTGCGTTACGTATGATAAAATGTTAAGGACTATTTGAAAGCATAATATTTTCAAACTTTTCTCCAACTAGGTAGTTCAACCCCCTTCCGTGTTGGGTCGTTTTCAATCTCAAATTTCAAAGTTTCAAAATTGAAATTGTGATTGAAATCGATTTTAATATCGGAAAGATTTTAAAAGGTTTTAATGTGGTAGGAAAGGAAACACCATGTTAATGAATTTTGATAATTAGTTTTGTATTTGCTATTTTACCGACTTTATTCAATTTAGCCCAAATTATAGCTGTTGAATTTTGATAGATTTCAACTATAAATCAGTATATACATGTACCACTGAATCATTATTTAGCTGGGTCTTTGAGAACCATGTGCCAAGATACAGTGTATACTGTACATGTGTGAAAGTTTTGTTTTAATCAGAGCAATTTATTACTTGTAAGTCACAATAGACCTCTAACTTTTCATTCTTTTAACATTATCAATTTTGCATGAGGAAAGGAAATTTAAAAGGCTAACGCATTTATTTAAATATATATATAAAAAATAATTTATAAATTCTATTTTCTATCTGAAAAACTTGAATTTTAAGATAAACTTAGTTCACTCTTAAAATTTAAAGAAAAAGTAATTTAATCTTAAAGTATAAATTATATAAAACGTCACACATCGTAGTATGGTGTGTTCCCATTTCGCCTTAATTGTGAAATACAGGTAAGATAAAGTTAAAAAGTACTAAGGCGAAATGGGAATTTTAGTATTTGTAAATATTATAACTAGGTTGATATAAAAATTTAAATGATAAAAATTTTTAGCTTGAATTTAACAATTAATGGGAATTTATAAATACTGTGAATGAAATAATACGTGTAATACCAAAAATACTTTATGCTAAATATATGAAATCTTCATCACCTTAATTCACCTGAGAGCTTACTCAAGCGAAATGGGAATGCTAAATTTTACAGTTAAGGCGAGATGGGAACAAACCACTAAGGCGAAATGGGAATGTTAAATTTTACAGTTAAGGCGAGATGGGAACAAACCCGTAGTATATGGGGATTTGTTTATTGTGCGTTTCCAGTGGGGGTTATTGTCGAATTGACATTTCAAACACATTCCGTTTATATATTTATTCACGTACTGTTGATTCAGATGCACACAACGAACTCATAAGTGAATCAAAGCTTAGCCTTTATCATCGAAGATTAATTAGATCAGAAACCCAACGTGGACAGACGGCTCCCAAAGATATACATTTATCCCCAGGATAAGATCGGTTAAATATGAAATATTAAAGGAAAATTCATCATAAAACAGAGGTTACACATAAAAATTACCAATCCAATGATAATTCTGAAATCTGCACAGGACTGTTAAGATGCATATCCCTCTTTTTTCTTTATTAATAAGCTGGAATTGTAGCATTATTGCGAACAAGGATGCTTTTGGTTATTCTCACGTACACGTCGCAGACCACTGTTAACGCCCACTATCTGATGTTCAATAGATCAGTATTTAAACAGCTGATGGCACTAACATTTCATATTGTGTTCAATAAAATGTATATTTACAAGCTAAAAAGGGTGTTGTCTATTGGAGTATAAAAGATATGGTAAGTTTTTTCCACCGGACATATTTTTCAATCAATGAGGTCTGTTGCACCTTAATTTCTTGTTTTGATTTCACAAGCTTCAATTTTATAGTACAACTGTACGATGATTAAATTGTGTCCAACTGTATTACTTTCTCATTTGAAAATAATTTCTTCGTTTATTTCGTGCGACAAAAATGTAAAGAACTTATTTAACATATGATGCCCCTTTTCACTTTTTGAAGATAAAATAAAAATTCTGAAATGTCCTTAAAATACTTTGTCATCAACAAGTCTCTTTTTGATCGAAAAATTGAAGATAAAAATATAAATGAAAAAACATTAAATTTTTATTCTTTGATGCGAAACCCACGATATCTTCTATTTTAAACAAGAACATTAAATATTCAAGAAGATGATGCTTTTTTAAAAAAAAAAAGTTTATTAATCATGCTATTTTTTTATGAAGCGGGTGCGTCTGCAAAAAAACAGTTTTGAAAATTAGTTTATCCACTTAAATACACACTTACAAACAAAGCAGGAAATGTCAATTTGTATCTTATATTTTGCCTGATAACCGTTTACGTATTTGTAAGAGTGAAAAACTGTGACAAAATTGTACTCCCTGTCAACTACTATATATTATAGTTTGTTTATGATACATGTATACCTTAAGATAACCCAATTTGTCAATAATACGTCAACGAGTAACCTATTATCAGATTTCATCGATAACATCTTTATATTATATGCGGTATATAAGGAATTTAAAGAACATGCATACCATACACCATTATTCAGTAATAATATAAGTATCATTTTCATGACTTAAAGTGCTCAAGATATTGATACATAATTATGTAATTCTCTTCCTGAAATATAATTTTATCGTAATGATAACATTATACATATACAATACATATATTATCCCTTTTGAGGTCAATACGGTGATTAAGCCATCTGAAAGTACAATATTCACCAAACCTCGAGGGTCTTACAATTTGTATGGTCAAGGTCATTAAATGATATTTGTTTACAAGGTCCTTAGACCATCGAATTTAAGAATATTTACAGTAAAAACATTATTGATTCCCTGATTTCGTCAACCTATTTGATTATAGCCTGTCTCATTATAGCAATTAATTAATGTTATCTATCATTGGGTAGTATTTTGACTGACTCGTTACATTGTTATGACTCTGTTTTTAGACTTAAATTGACTATGTAATGTTCCATGTACATGTACCTGATCAATATATTGTAAAAAGGGCTTGCGGCGGCGGGTGTGAACGGTCAACAAGGATGCTTACTCCTCCTCGGCAACTTATTCCTTCTCTGAAATTCCCGGGGGTCTTTGTGTTTTGCTTTGCTCTAAGAATTGTGTTGTTTAAGGATTTGTAGATCAATTAGGCCTACAAATTGTTATCTTTGTCACTTTAATTCATATGCAGAACATGCTCTTTCCTGTCGAACCAACTAAGCATAAATATAAACACACGCAAGTGATAATGGTTTATTGCTCCAAAATAACGGGAACTTACGACAGAAAAAGATATATTTATGATAAGGTTTTATTGTTGGGTTAACATAAACCTTTTTTCCAATGAAATAAAATGTGTAAGATAATTTGAATCTTCTATTTCGAATGAAGAGAGATGAAACGAATCAAGATGGGGATGAAACTGAATATCATTACCACCCAGTGATTGATTTATTTGAATGTTGAATTTGTTGGCCACAACAAGAGACTTCCATTTGAAAGAGAGATTTTTACCAAAACGTTATCTCTGCTTGATATTAAAACAAAACAGGTCTGCTCATAACGATACACAATTAGTACCCATGGTAATTCCAAGATTATTAGAAGATTTTATCAAAATAGAAAAAACTATAGATGTAAAGTTAATCAGAAAATCGAATATCTTTTTAATATTAGCTTGTGAGTACTTATGTGTGCAATCCGAAAGTTAAAAAACAGTTTTGCATATATATTTATAATAGAATATTGCGAATTGATAAAGATAGAATGGGTTGTGTTCATAGAAATAACCCAGTCTACACGTATTTACATTGCCATGTGAATAAAGTAACTCGCATGTAGGATCAAAATTCATTTGGAAGCACTATGAAGAAAAAAAATACTAGTAAATGAAAAATCAATCTTTGACTAACTGCTCAATTCCCCGGGAAAAATGACTAATAATAAATTTTATGGGGGTTTTAGGGTCTAATAACGAACAGGGGAAACGGTCAACGCCTCTGTGAATATTTTTATGCTAAATTTATTTTAAAAAAAGAAATTAAGAAATAAACTGTGCACATGGAGACTGGTCCCCTGCATCCAAAACCTCCCCGGTTCTCTGTGCCTTAATGTTTATTTGATTTGAGTGGATTCGGATGCAAGTAAAATACCTTTCTTGAATTTTTGGAAATATTTTTTGCCAAATATGGAAAAAAAGGAAGTCTTTATGGTCATAAGTCAGGCAGAGTGCAGGTGAAGATAGCATTAAATAAATTACAACAATAATTGATGTTCAATCCTTAACTAGGTCTCTAAACTCTCTTTTTAAAAAAAATGATTAACACCCAGTAATTTTATTTCAGTACAGTCAACAATATGTCTGTCCGAAACAAAATGTTTATAGAAAGAGTGATGCAGAAACACTTTCTCCTGATTCAAATTCGAATTTAGGCGTTCTCTCTCTCTCTCTCCTAAATTCTAGTACACTTTGCTTTCAATGTACGCAAAAAATATACGTATATATAAATAAGCTGTATATTAAATGAGCATTAAAATATGTATATATAGATTTATAAAAAAAATCAATTTAATGTGTTTCCTAAAATTATTTTAAAACTTGTAATCTATGTAATTATGTACATTTTTATAATGAAAAAAAAAACCCGCATGTATTTAGTATTTTGCTCCTTTAAGCTGTCGTGTCGTTAATTCAATTATACCTCTGGTCAGAAACTTTTTACAGGACATTGACTGAATAATATTTCTCGTAGATGAACAATTGATAAAAATGATGGGGACACATTTCTTAATGAACGGAATTCGTTGACAGAAGAATATGCGTTACCCCAAATCATTTATTTGAGACCACCGGCTAATTAATCATTGAGGGGGAAAAGACACCCAATTAGGGACCGAGACGATATTTTTCATTCATCGAGTTCAATTGCAAGTGGATCTCCATTAACCAACCAAAGGACGAAAAGACTGATGACTGGGGATGCCAGCGTTCCTAATGCTCTTAATTGCTGTATTGATCAGTTTAACCTGTCTCAGAAAGGTTTCCTGGGTAAAGGCGTGTGGTTATTGACTTAACAAGAGGCCAACGATTGTATTTAGTAAAAAAAAAAAGTTCAATGGATTATAATAAAATAGTTTATTGTGTAAAGCGGATACTTAAAAAAAAATTAAAGAACTGATAAATAGATTATCTTGACTACTGTAAATACAGTTTTTTTTTCTCCCTTTAATACCAGCTTACAAATTTGCCCCGAGGTAAATTCCACCAGTCCCAGTTTTGTTTAAGAATTTATTCTATGTTCTTTGAATTCGCCCCGTTTTAAATTCGCCCATTGGTGACAAGGGCGAAAGGTGCGAAAATTTGCCTGTATAAAGTATATTTATAATAATTATTGAACATGTACAGTGTACGTTGTCATAATGTAATTCAAAAATTACAATATGACGTGAAGGAAAGAGAGAATTATCAAATTTTTGTTTTCTGCGCTCACTGCAGAAAAACAATCTGCTATGCAGACAGACCCTATCCTTGATCTTCATAATTACTTACTATTCTTGACTGCAAATCATCACTGTAAGTGTTAACACAATTACCAAAAGTGAATGAATGAAACTGCTATATGAATAGAGAGAGGACATCCAATGATAATTTTTTTTTACATTGTCCCATTTAAGGAATCCCACATGCGAGTTTTTTTATTTGAACCACAGTGTCATAAAAAAGTTTATTTTCTTATTTTTATCAATAAATTGAGTTACTGAAGCTTCCAAGTTTATATGTCATTCTGGTAAACAGATTCATTTTTTCAGATTCGGATTCGATTCATATTCAGAAACATCTCTATTAGCAAACGTTGATTTGCTACTTTTGATTTATGTATAGGAAGGTAGAGTACTAACATTTTTTTCGAAATCGAGGCACTCTCATATATATTCCAGTATCAAACTTTATCTCATATATTCCCTAAAGGGTCATGATTTTAACATTATTCAATTTATAAACTTAAGATGTTTTTTTTTTATCAAAATGACTTAATGCAGCCAAAAGGTCCGTACTTTTGAGATTTTCAAAGAATTTCAGAAGACATTCAAACTTTGTTACCTCCTTGTGTTTCAACCTACATGTAGATTCATTCACTCTCATTTGAACTACATTTAAATATCTATTCATGAGTACAAATATATAAATGTGACTATCTGTTCACATGTCAACCTTGATACACATTATCAATATGGTCCCCACTTCAGGCCTAGAATAAGATCAAAATCATGTTGATCGCTGTAGACATTGTAAGAACGCTTTGAAAAGGGTTTAATATTTTTGATCGACTATAATTTTTAAGTAATATTTTTAATGACCTCAACCGACTTCACTTTTTTATTACCAACAGTCCTTGGAAAAACATGACACTTTGAATGAATTGTTAGAGGTTTTTCCCTCTAAATAAGGCTTGTGGTAAGTTAACTGCTTTTTTCTCATGACACTGAAGAAGCTGTTAATAGTTAACAATTAACATCGGAAAGACGCTCGACACTCTATGATCAGAATAAATCAAGTCTCTGATTTTAATATTTTATTTTTCTGTGTTTATTTTCTGTAGTACATGTATACTAAGTGATAATTGTATTAGTACTTATGACGTACATGTACACTAATTAAGTAAGTTTAAAAAATAGAACTTCGCCTTTACTCGAACATGAGAGATTAGACAATTTTTAAATGATAACTTTAACTATACAAATAAGTATCAAATGCCAGATTGTGTTCTAATTACATGTATATATCAAGGCCGATATACCCGCAGTGGTCCTATTCTCTGTTTTACATCAAACACGTTAATCAATTATTTTAAACTAGTATTATTTTAAACTTTTGAACCTAAATTTATTACTGTAGACATAATTATTACAATAGATGCTTTAAAAATAAATGCTTAGCTTACAAGTTTTACTATGAGGAAAATGGGATTTCATTAGAAATGAGAAAATTGGTTAATTTACACTATGTATTATATAATTCATAATTATTTCATGCTTAACGTATGAAATTGCATCGGGACAGCGTAGGGGTGTGTTCCCTGAACGTCTACTCATTATAAAATTATTTAATTATCACACTCAATTAAGGGGCCCTCTAAGGGGTACAGGTAGAGTTTACATGAATTATATATTTAAATAAAAAATATTGAATGTATGAAGACATATTTGTTTGATGCTTTCAGTTATATATATCAAGTATTTAATTTTAAAATTATTAATGGTAGTACATGTATTAATGAACTCCATATTTATGACAATATTTTAGTTTGGGTGAATTAACTGAATTTGAGTACAAAAGGTTATCAGTAAATATTAAAGTATTTAATCACATCAAGGTAACAAGGGTTAACTCTACATGGACCCCTTACTAATGAAAAAATCTAATTTTATAATTTGACAACATTCTTTACATTAGATGTGTAAAATCTCGTCAATACTGCTTCAACAAAAACATACTCGTCTTCACAGTCATATCACGATTTCGTGAAACTTGAAAATGATGTTCATAATTGATGTTGATACCATATGATTACCTGGTAATATTTTTTGCTGGTTTTTTTTCTTCTGAAAACAAGAAAATTGCAAATTCGTTTCTCCGTTGATAACATACCTGAAGATGAGTATATATTTTCCATTTTATGAAGAACCTGACGTAGATCGTTGAATGT
Organism: Saccostrea glomerata; assembly: GCA_003671525.1. Lineage (NCBI taxonomy): Eukaryota > Metazoa > Mollusca > Bivalvia > Ostreida > Ostreidae > Saccostrea > Saccostrea glomerata. The sequence continues at coordinate 1,244,358 of PRKT01000073.1, forward strand.
TTGCAGTCTATGATTTGCTAACGAACGCTTTTGTATTTGGAGCACATTGTTGTCGATGTTGAGACCATTTGTTCTTGCTTTGTGTGCGTGTAGTGAAACCACGCATGATAATATCATGATAATGTAGCATGCATAGTGTAGACAAAATTTATCAGACCACATCCCAGGGCACCAAATCGAGACCTAAAAAAGTAAAAATTATCATTTCATTGACCTGGAAAGGTAATAGTAGTTTTGTCTTTTACCAGAACTGATGTGGTCGGGGTGGAACAATGGAATCGAACAACAACATATCAGTTGTTAATGAAATATGAACACAGCAGTTATCAAGCTCAAAAGTCATTTATAAGAAATACATTATGGGAACAGAGCAGAAAATCAGGTGCCTTAGAGGAGAAAACCTCTCCTGTCGACCCTCTGTGTGCTCCTTGTTAAGATTGGGCAGACGGGAAAATCCGTAGATATTCTGGTCATCTTAAAAACATTGTTTGCATGGTTGCCCTCCCCGACCGACTGACTCAAACTTTCCCCACTCTAAACTTTTTTTTTTTACATTCCAGGACAAAAATATTTTTTTTTCTTCTTTTTATTCCGTCAACAAATATATATTGAAATTTTCTGAAGAGAGATTTTCCCACCTACCTACCGACCTAATATTTTTCCCTGAGTCAATGGAGGGCAAGCAAACATGGCCTTAGTCTTAGAATCATGGTCTTACCAATTTGTATGAAAACGTCACTAAACATTCAACAAGATTCTACTTGCTGACTAGTATAGGCTATTGTAACGACCCTTTAATAGAGATGCTTCTGAATATGAATCGAATCCGAATCTGAAAATGGATATGAAACGAATCTGAATCGGAGGGATTCCGATCTCGATTTGAAAATACAGATATAAATCAAAGGAAAATAGTGTCAACGCTTGCCATGACAGGCGCCTCGGTTTTTATGTTAGGGATTTATGTTAGGAAGCAAGTCGCACCAAATCGTGAATATCTGACAATTTGCTAGAAATGTCAATTGATAAAGTTTAACATTTGAAAAAAGCATATGCATGAAAGGCGAAACTGTTAAAATTCCCTTTTGTAATCAAGAATTTCAGCTAGAAGTGCACGTATTTGCACTCCTGGTTGTTTGTATAATACATGTATTGTATTACATATGAACTTTTTTAAATTGAAAAATATCACTGCTACCCCAGCATGATAAGTGTTCAGGGCGAGATACATGTACTTTTATATGGCGCTGTGTAAAGCGTAAGGGTGAGGCTCATGCTTGTTCAATGTAGACTCCTGCAGGTCAGAAGTAGCGTGTTATGACATACCACTGTTGCGTCATTTATTGTCATTAATAACAAAAAGTAGTCACTGATGTTCATTTTAAAGCAGGCCTAAACTTAACATTACATGCACGTTAGACATTTAGAAAATAATTGATACAGTCCAGACAATTGTAAAAGTATTCTTTGAACCAAAGTTGGTTTATTATTAATTTATTAAGTTTGTAAATTGTAAAAAATGAAATTAGGAAGTATAGTTAGTTTCCCTTTTCAACGTATACAAAATTCCAATTGAAAATAAAATGCTCTGAACATTGCTAGTATAGAAATGATTAAAATATTTATTGCAATGAATGAGTTCATAATTTTCTCTCTTTTCCTTCCTATAAATCTCCAGGTTGCAATTGCAGATACCCTCCTTTTAACAAAAAATCTAATGATATGCCACTGTACTGCCAGGATTTTATTAACGACTTATCTAATTGGTTTAGAACATGTCAAAAATCAAAATTCGTATGAAGGGCTTTAAAAATTATGTAGACGCAAAGATTTGATAAGAAAATACTTCGAATATTGGCACTAAATAACTAAAGTGTATGAAATAATTTTCAAGCACTCTTTCACCCGTCAAAGGCGTTTTTATCAATTGATGATCGTCCTCCCTAACCCCTATATAATAAACCCTGTTGCCAAACTATCAGTCTCTGTTTTGTTTCAAAACAAATCCCTAGCAAAAGAAACTGTGTAAAATCATCATTGGTAGAGCAGTAAAAATGTCGGTGAAAATTATATACTTACCGACGGCGTCTCTCTTGTCGCGAGCTTTACTTTGTAAAATACTGTGTTTATCTGTAAAAAAAAATTAAGAATATAAAGATTTTTATGAAAAATGAAAAATTTACAATTTTTTGATAAAGTGTGCTTAAGAATCAAAATTTGAATAAAATCAGTTTTTAGCTCTACTGGTGAGAGACCAGAAGAGCATAAGAGATAGTAATGCCTCCGTCGTCCGTCCGTCCTTCTGTCTGTTAACAATTTTTCAAAATGCTACTCCTCCTACAGTTTTGCTCTGATTTCAATATAACTTGGCACACAAGTAGACTACACCCTAACATAAAAACCGAGGCGCCTGTCATGGCAAGCGTTGACACTATTTTCCCATTATTTCCCGATTATGACAAGGAGCAGACGGCGGGTGTGACCCGTCGGCCGGGGATGCTCACTCCATGGCACCTGATCCCACTTCGAATGTTTGGAGATTCGTGTTTGCTCTGCTCCTATATTGTATTGTTTTATGGACTTTTGTTCTTGAATACTGTTCGTAAGGTCTAAATTTGAAGTCCTTTACCAATATATGGTGACGTCTCTAAACGAGTGAAAAATTCTCGAACGAAACGTAAAACAACAATCACTTATAAAAATTTATACTATAAGTATCACAAATCCAAAATAGTATATTTATAAATATACTCTTGTAGACTGCGTGGCGCAAACGTTAGCGTGTCTGCTCTGGAGTAGGGGTCCAGGTAATTTTTCGATGAGATATATTTAAATAAATTTATTCTAGCACAAACATTGACACATTAAGTAATATAAAAAACTTTACTTGATGAAAAAGTTCCAAGTAGAACAGAAGTTATGAAGTTATCAATGTTGTAAGAACTGCTGATTTATGTAAGAAAATCTAACTACTAGTATATAAGAGTACTTAATGATGGCACATGAAAGGAACAAAAATCCGTTAAATCTAGGTAATTTTTAAGGATAGAGTCTTAATCCTTACGTCGCGTGTTCGAATCCAACTGTAAGACATGGAGACTGGTCCTTCGGATGAGTCTGTATAAACAGAGATCCCGTGTCGCAGTAGATGCTTACAAGACAAAGCTCCCTCACTGCTCAATGGCCCTAGGTGCTGAGTGTAGGACAAAACTTGTAGCTCTCCACCAGCAAGTGGTGGCGTCTCCGGTTATTATGAGTGAACAATTCTCGAAAGTGACGTTAAACAACATACAATCAATCTTATCGCACGGTACATGAACATCGTAAAATGACAACAGGAAAAATTTTATAACCTTAACAATATACATGGCTGCAGTCCTGTTCCTGTTTGTCAAATGAATTGTGCCACATTACTGAACAATTACGGACACCAGTTGTGATATAAAATATATGCAAAATTCAATGTCGTTTATGCTTTTGTAAAACAGACACAAGAATTCCAATGTAGTCTGGCCTTTTTGAAACCAGGTCGAAACTTTAGAAAACGGAGAAGCACTTTGGAAAAAATTAGAAAAAAAAATCTTTATTTAGTTTTCGTGGTATATATCACTCATAAATCAGAGGTCGTTAAGAAAAAAATTATGGTCCCCCGCGTGGCGCAGTGGTATGAACGTCTACTCAAGAGTCGCGGAGTAAGGAGCTGACCCTACGTCGCGGGATCGAATCCCATTGTGGGACGTGGATACAGGTCTTTCGGGTTATATAGACTGTACAAACCGATGTCCCATGTCCCAGTAGATGCTGGCACAAAAAGATCCCTCCTTGCTCAATGGCCCTTAGTGCCGAGTATAGAACACAATTTGTAGCTCTACAGACACTATATATATTGCAACTAACTGAAGGGTTAAAACACCTCTTCTTAGTTCATTTTTGATATATGATATTATTTATATTGTATAATAAGAACAAGAAGAGTCAACGTCTTTGAAAATGGATGGGGGTTAATTATCATTTAAACCTGCAAGGGCACCTAAAGAAATTCAGTTTCAGTAGACATATAATATTTCTGATGAATATGCATAGAAACTATATCAATTAATAATTCATTCTGCTGTACGTTCGATTTTGATTGAGGATACCACCATGACCAGAAAGTCATTGAACGGTCTTATTTATTTTATGTATATGAATTTTTTTTTTTTCAAATAAGCTTTATTTAATAGTTGAAGATATTGACAATAATATTGTTTAATACCCGTATGATATATGGACGTTTAAATTAAAAATTGATAAGCTTCTTTACTATACTATGTACTCGTGAAGGATGTTCACTTTCAGCATGTCATTAAACTATAAATCAAAACAAATAATTTGTCTTCTATATAAGAAAAATACATATTTCAGTCGCCAGGGCTTTTTATCAGATTCTGCTTGTCACTGAATGACTACGGTCACAATTATGGTTTGAACAACAAGTAATCAACCATTCCAAATTAAGTACTTCCCTTTTCCAGCTAATCGTTCCAGATCCCCGTGCACGACGAGCGCTCTTCTGCGCTAGAATCGAATTTTTTCTTTGAAAATGTATATGCAGTTCAAGTCGTCTATTTGTCATTCGCACCTGAAGACCGATGACAGAATTTTGTTTTAAATATAACATCCATTATAATCGAATTCTGTCACTTTCTTTGGTTTGTTTTATCAGTAGATAATTAGGAAATAATCTAATGACACGGTCCAATCATCAAAGGTTCGGAAAGACCCATACAAAGCAACCTTCTATTCTGATTGTTGTTGAGTAAGCAAATGTAACTTAAAGTACACATTTTTTGCTTCAAACTCTTTGACTTGGATAATTAACATCTTATTTTAGGTAAATTAGATCTATTTATACCGATGGGAAAATTTGAGTAGATCAATTTTTATCCAAAGACAAGAAGGTGAAATATCGATCTAGTATTGAGGAAAACCATGAACCAATGCACGAATTAGATTGGTTGTTGAACATGATTGTGAATATCACCTCGAGTTAAAATCAATGGATGAATAATTATAAGCAAAAATTCACCAAATAGAGTTACATACTAGAGTGGCGTTTTCTAAAAAATCCTTTAAATAATCTTTCGAATTGCCGGTATCATAATCTTTGGAGTACTTATTTGCTAGATTTTTTTTAAAAATTATATAAAATCATTAGAAAATGATATTAATGAATGATTTTGAACAAAGATATACAGTAGATGATATAAAGGGTGTTACGAAAGTCCGTTCCATGATAAAATATTTTCAAAAATTTCAAAGAAGTACTTAAATGGAGAGATGAATTTTTAAGTTTGACAAAATCATAAGACTTTTTAGTGTGCTTTTAGATCTATAGCAATTCATTCCTAGCATGAAGTTAAAGTTTTTTTCTTCATATAAAAAAATATATATATGACATCTTTTAAGCACGCGAATGACAGAAATGTTGGTTATTTTGAGTGAAAATATAAAGAATAACTTACTTTTGTTTCTTCATAGTTTAACTTGTATCAAACAAGCTTATGAGTGTATAGGTATAAGAACGATAAATCACTTTTCGAAAGAATACGTTCGTTTGTCATTTAGAAATTTTTCACTGACTTGATAAATTTTGCATAGTATTTCAACATGTTCAAAGGATGTTTTGACCTGTGTGCTTAGATGTAATATATGTCACAACTATACCTCATCTCTAATTTTTCCTGCTCAGACACCATCTGTTTTAATATCCTCCTTCTCCCAATAGAGATTGAACAAAAGACAGTTAAAACCTTATCAGCAGCAAGAATGGACTCTGTAAACATAAAATATCACAGATTGTTGATATCTTCTCATCGTGTTTCTTTTCGAAAATAAAAGAAAAATGTGTAATGAACTTTCTTAACACCCTTTAGATGTAGAGGAGATATATGAGGAATGTGTCAGATTTTAATGCTCATTCAATTTATAATAGTTAAAATAACTAATAAAACTTAAACGTTCATGTTTCTTTTGAAGGTTTTGCCGGAAGTGACATTTTGGATACTTTATTGTCTACATTGCTGCGTCCTGATCAATCTGGCCGCGCCCCGACCTCCCGCCCCCGCGGTCGTCTCAGTGTACAGGCCAGTTTTGCACTCCTCCGAAATCGGATGCAGAACGAAGGTTGACGGTTACGGAATCTTAAGGAACTTTGATCTGATATTTATTTTTTAAGGTTTTGTTGTTGTCTGTTATTCATTACCTGTTACGAAATGACTGTCTGCATTTGAAACGTCATATTATTTATTTACATTCATTACATGTTTTCCTTTTTTCATATCAGAATTTAACACTTTCATATGTTTGCATACTTTGACCTAATTATAACATCCTTTTTTAAATGGAAAGTTTCATAATTATGAAGATTTCTCACGATATGTCCGCTGAATCTTTTATGGACTTTTATGGAGACCAAGTTGATGAATTCAGTTTAAAAGACATGTATATGAATCCTTTATTCATTTTTTAATGCTCAAAGCACAGTTTAATCCCCATGAAGATTACTGCATTATAAAGATTTAAAAACAAATAATTTGTCTAAGCTCAAATGTATCTGCATATAATGGTTTGTATAGCTATTAAGTAAAGTTAGGAAGTAATATTTACATTTACTTTGTTTGACCCTAATAAAAAGCATTATAAAATTACAAGTGATAAAAGATTTATTTTACATGCTTTTCGCTGTTAACAGGCTATGACGTCGACAGTGAATAAAATTTTCGTCTTATTAGAAGTAAGTTGAATGTAAAAACACTTAATGCTGTCTGTAGTCGCCTGTATTTAAAAAATATTTTTGCACCATTATGGAGATGCTGTGGAATTTTAGCCCTCTCCAGAAAGCATCAGATTAAAAAAATCGGAGAGGGTTACATTATTGCAGCTAATCATAAGCATGATAAGAGATTTTTTTTCATGAGTTCGTTGTTACTGAATTAGGGGACTTGTGGTGTGGAATCTTTGAGATGGATTTCATAGAGAACAATGATGTGACAATATAATCATTCAGGTCTCATATGGAGAAATGGTGTGCAGCTACTATTTGTTCTTGAGTCAAGGTAGCTAGCAAAAAACATAATTTTTCCCCTTGATTGTTAAGTTTTTTTTACCAAGGTATTCTGCAAGTGATTTGGACGCTTCTGCAAAAAATTTGTTTGAGCCTTTCAAGTTTTTGATTGAAAAGAGTCGGTTCATTAATTTCTGGAAACTTGGACAATCCTGATTAAGATTTATTTTCTTTTCAAATACTTCAGACAAGGTTGTTAGGATCAATGAACATACAACAGTGGCTTTTGTACAGCTATCTGACATTGTCTGATAAGTCTACGAGTGACTTGGTTTCTTCAGATCTCCCTGATCATTTGCAATCATTGTTCAAAAGGTCTTTTGAGAGGTTATCTGAAAAGAATGTTGTTAGAATTAATGCTGCAGTATCAGGATATCTTTGTTTGACCTGATAGTAGGTTTTGGAGGACAATCTTGTGAAACACAATATAGATACTGTTGAATCAAAGGCCTTTTAATACATAGACTACCCTTATGCTCATACAGAAATGGTAGAGAAAGAGATTTCCAAGATGCTCGATACTGATGTTAGAGAACCTAGAGACAGTCCTTGATCAGCTCACTTGCTGTTAATTGCTAAGAAAGATGGTTCTCGGAGAACTTGTGTGGACAATAGACAACTTTACTCAGTTACTAAGAAAGAAGGTTCACGTTATCCATAAATTAATTGCTCTGTATTGATGAATTGGCTCACTCTTTAGCTGGAGCTTCCTGGTTCGGTACTCTATATTTAATTTCTAATGGCAGATTGAATTGTGAGCTAGAAAGGATAAACCTAAAACAACTCTCAACTCAAATAATGGTGTTTGGGAGTAGTTTTCACCAAATTTTGTAAAACGATAGTGTTTGATAGCCGTCGGCCAGCACATTTGACATTGAAACCCTCAAAGTCTGTACTATTTCAGATCAAAAGACGTGTCAATTTGTAGCTCTACTGGTCAGAGACTATGCATTTTCACTAGACATAATTACTAGAGTCGCGCCCTAACACCAGATCCCCAAACTAGGGACCATGAAATTGACAATTTTGGAACATATGGAGAAATAATGTTCATTCTTTTCATTTGCATATCAGCCATTTTTGAAACTATAATGGCGGCCGATTCCATTAAGGTTTATACAGAGAAAATACAAAAATCGCAATTTTTTATATCCTATACGTACCTATTCCGGATAAAGTTATTCTGCGATTGTTTGATTCTTGCTTATATTTTCAACTGGAAATGACAAGATAGTAAATACCAAAGTGAAAGTTGCGACTGCCTTTTTGATTTGAAAATTTGAAGCGAGAGTGTATTTTTTAATGAAGAATGGAGTACAGAATTGGTGATTTTATCATTTTTGATGATAAAATGTAAGCGTTTATAGCAAGTTGACAGAGTTCTTCCGCCAATTTAAAGATACAGCAGAGAGACACATGAATTACAATTTCATGAAGAGTTACGACCGCTTTTTTAATTTGAAAATGGCAATTTCTTACATTGTGGTGATCCAAAATTAATGTAGGGAAAACGAAATTCTGAGTCGTCAGCTGGTAATCACACAAAATTCTAGCTATGTAACTATGACAGAGGCTCGAACAAAAAAAACGATACAGGCTTGCAGGTTTTAATAAAGATATATAGAAGTAGAATATTTGAAGTTTACACAGTATTTTATGAATATTAATGATGTGGTAGCAATCTCATGAATAAATTGCACACTCTTGCACTTCATAACTTAACATTCAGTTTGTTGATTAAATACAAAGAGCAGAGGGAAAAAAATTATTTTTTAACATATAAGATAGAGCCCTGCCCTAACCCTTTGACCATGAATTTCACAATTTTGGAAAAGGCACTCATGCTAATAATAACTATGTACTTTTTTAGTTTGTTTTATAGCAAGGAGAGTAGGAGCTTTTCAAGAAACTAATGTATTTTCACTATATAATCAATGAGAGCCCCTTCAGAACCACAACACATGACAAAGGGGCCATAAATTTAAAACATTTTCGAAGAGGCACTCTTGGTCATTATAACTGCATGTATGTACATGTACTTCGTTTAATACCTAGGAGCAGAAAAGATTTTTAAAGAAAAAATGCACTTTCACTATATGATCTATATAGCCCCGCCATAACTCCAGAATCCTTGACCCTGGGGCAATGAATTTCACAATTTTGGTAGATGACTCACTGCTTATTAAGTACAGTCCAGCAGTTTGACTGCTTGATGTCCAGGAGTGAAGATGCATATTTTCAAAAATTGCACTAATTTTGGTGGTGTTAGCCCAACCCCTCAGGTCTGAGGGGGCTTGGACCCCTTAAATTCACAATTTTTGTTCCCCTCCATCCAAACATGCTTTATGCTAAATAAATATTGATTGAGCGGTTGCAGAGAAGAGGCTGAAAATGTTCAAATGTGAAAACACGACGAACGACGACAGAAGAAAACAGATAGCAAAAACCAAACTAGCCATATATTTAGATATCATCTAAAGTCAAAGATTTAAAAGATTTCAATTTAAAAACTTTTTTCGTAGAGAAATGACATGAAGACTTGCATTTATGGTGATTAATTCAATTTGATACTTTTTAATCTTTGTATACAATTTTCTCCAAATTAACACATAGATATTGTAGAGATGATCCCTCTGAATTTGAGGCGGAGGTGGAAGTAGCTTTTGTGTTGCCTGAGGAAGGACAGTCTTGCCGTGTTCGGAAGTATCTTTCACATCCTCACATGTTTTGAAAACTTTGAAGTTACCGAGCTCACAACTTAGCCATCATAAGGAAAAGTGCGTTGTCCTAGTGTGTTTTGTGGTCTGATGTTCTACAAGTGCAATATTTATCGTCCTTTGCAACAAGAACACAAGGTACAATTCTATAATTTGATATAAATTCACAGTATTTGGACCCAAGGGATACCTGAATGACTGATGCTCCTTCCAACGATCCACACACAAGCCAGGGATTTACACAAGATATTGTGTAAATAATGTACACAATCATGTTACAACACAACTTGCTTTTGAATATAAAAAATATAGTAAAGACTATTGTAAAATTTTCAGACTCACTTTCATGTTTACAGTCGAAACACAATATAGTCCAGTCATTTTAGCCCAAAAATCGTTGAACTTGCAACTAATTGCAAAAGAATTGTTTTCAATGATTTTGACTTCACTAATATGTGTACTACAACATTATGGGCCCTGATGTTTAGTGACATGTAATCTAACTTTATTTCATCAAATGTTGCCATCTTCTTGTCAATGTCCACCCTACATGTATGTGTAAATTTTGATGACTGGCGAACGACGATTTCTTGAAAAATTGGTAACTAGACCTTTGAACTGTAGAATAATTCTTGTTTGGAGAGAGTTCGAGTATACACATATAATTAAAGTTTTATGATAATCAAAAGACTGTCAAGAATGAAGGATAGCCAGTAACATTATGTTTTTCTATACAAATCTAAGATCCATTTATCTGTGATCAGTTTTAAATCACAATGACACAAATGGTAAAAAAGTAAGTATTGAAATAATAAATGAAAAGATAATAACTTTAAAAAATAATATATCTAAACTTAATAGTATGTTTTTTCTTGATTCAAATACAAAAAATACACCCAAGATAACCAACTTTTAAGTTCATGAATATATTGTGTTGCCATGGTGACCTAAAGGTTGTAAATCAGAATCTTATGTGATATTTCGATATCTGACCTTTCAGAAGAATCCCCCCCGGAATTGCGTGAATTCTCATTTTTTCAAAAAACTGATTGCTATATTCTTGTAAAAATCTCCAAAACGGCGGCTGTTAAAGGGTTAGTCTTCATAAATTGACAAGAGTTCTTCCCTAGGAAATTTTTCAGGCCAGTTCTTATTTCTTCACTTACATATGTTATTAAGAACTACACTAAGTCTTCTCTTTCATGCTCTTGCAATAGAGATGGCTCTTCCTTTTAAACAATTTCAATCCCCCTTTACCCAAGGATGTTTTATATTAATTTGGTAAAAATTTACCCAGTGGTTCATGAGAACATTGAAGTTGAAAATGCGAAAAATTTACAGAGAGCCGGACGGACGACGAACGAAAAGCTCACTTGAGATTTTAGTTCAGGTGAGCGAAAAATGACCTGAAACAGATTCCATGTGTTTTGTATTACCTTAAGTGTTAGTTCTAAGTTTTCAGCATAGTCCTTTCTAGTTTATGGACACAGTTGGGTTTAAAAGTACGAGGGTTGTCCCAAAAAGTCGTAGACAATGTTTATAATTTTTTAAACATGCAACCAATGCTTACCAAATTTTGCATAAACATTAGTCAATGTTATCTGTTGTAGTTAAAGACAAAACACAGGGGTTCATAAACGAGTGTCTATTCTCAGAAGTTATAACAATATCTTTGTCTATCAAACAAGTCTGAGAACCAATAATTTTACTAAACACTTTTTTAACATATTCTGTAGCACAACTAACACTTAAACATGACCTCTATAATAATCTTACTCTTAATTTCTGGGTAGCCTTATAACAAATAGAATTCTGGGTCACACTTGGCTTCGAATGTTACTTCGAATGATGGTTTGTGAGAAAAGGATGTGTTATCTTTCTCCACCCTAGCACTATTGTTGTGTGAATGAAAGTATCTTGTTGTGTGTATTAACTGATGGCATTTGTAACACTATCACTTTCCCTCTTTGCTTTCTACCATCCCGTTAAGAATTAGTTATTTTGTTCACACATTCCTCTAAGGTTTGATACTTATCAGGGGTCTTTACACGTATATTTCCATTCTCTGTCGACACTATTTACTCTAGGTTTACTGATGAAGAGTTTTGGCCCTTTAACTGTCTTGAATTCTGTTGCCATTGAAATGGCACTCTCTAAAGTCTTATTATGATGTGATGGGGTCTTATATTAGAATTTTAAATTCAACTCATAAATTGCTCTAAAATAGGAATTTCCCCGTCAGAGTTAGCCATGTCTGGGAAAGCTAACCTCCTAAGTGCAAATCTTTAATCTGAAGGGCTTTCATTTTGTTCTCTTAGACGTGATCTAAAGTCTACCCTATATGCAGCCACTAATTCTTAAGGACAAAACCTGCTAGATAAGATTGACGTATGATTTTGATTTTCTTTTCTCTATTCTTGAGATAGGACAGCTAGAATTGTATGTGCCTACCTCCTTAATGATAGAACTAATTGCTGGGATTTCTTTTCCGACCAAGCAATGTAAGACCTTCGATTTTACGCCGCCGTATTTTGGTCGTTCATTCCGCGTATTATTGTCCCCCGCTTTCACGAAAGAAAGGGGACATTAAATCGCATTCGTCTGTCCAACCGTCAGTCTGTAACAAAAACGTTAACTTGGGTCATATCTTTTAAATGAGAAGAGATAGGACTTGTATATTATATGAAACATGTATACGACCTTTATGATTTTTTACCCTTGACCTTGAAGTTTGACCTTCTTTTGAAAAATATAAACATGACTTTGAATTGGCCATAACCTTTGAATGAGAAGAGATTATAGATTTTCATATTACATATGTACGAGGGGTTATCAAAAAGTTCGTGGACTGAGGCTATAAGATTAGTAATATGTAGTCTTTGCTTTCAAAATTTATATGGAACATAAAACAACACAAAATAGAGAAATGTTAAAAATTTTAGCCCGATACGTTCACTATTTGACGAATTATAGTACTCACATAAGGCATTTATCTCCTGTTCTCCATAAATTGCTCTTGCAGCATCTGTTTCAGGTAGGTTAATAGGAAAGAAAACTTGCATATCCTTCAATAAGTGGTCTGAATCTATATCTCCTACTCGTTTGTTAGCATGGTCAATAACAGATTGAAGAAGGTCATACTGTTTCTTTTTCAACTGATCAGGTGTAGAAGTTGGAGCAAGAAGGTTAACACCTTTGAATTTGTTTCCCTCATCAATATTATCTAGAAAGAACCTCAACTTTTCTCCAGGCCTTTGCTGCAGTGCTACAAGTAGTAGCAGTCTTCAGAGTCTCCACAGCAGCAGGAAAAATACAGCTGTCCTTCTGAAATTTGAGGGAAGGCTCACTGAGGACAGCAAGCACATCTGTTAGAAAATGCATGTGATGAAGAAGGTTGTAGAATAAATTTTGCTCTGCTTTGGTCACCAACTGATCCTAATTTGCCCTCTACTGTGTTTTCAAAATGATTGAAAAATTTTTGGTACTGGCGTACAAGAACATTGAGACAATTGCTTAAATGTGGCATCCATCTAGTGCCGTCCAGGTTAACTGGCTTTATCATTTTAGATTCCATAGCTTCTGCTAGCATCTGGATAAAGCTTTTGAGCTGTAATGATAATGTTATGTAGACTCAGCAGTATAGATTTAAGATCGGCAAAAACTTTCGAATCTTTGTCTTTCATTGCATCCAGAGCTCCCAATTCCAGCCTATGATACACATAATGCATCGCAATTAAATGAGGTACTTATTTTTTCAGAAGCTTCGTCAAACTATGTTTTTTCCCCAGATTCACACTAGCACCATCCGAGCCGGTAGCGATTAAACGTTCCTTCCAGTTCCACCCTTCTCCAACACTATTCATGGCTGATTCAATAGCAGCTGAAGCTCATTCTGCATGTGCATGTTCAACTGCCTATACATTTTTTGCCACATTGATCTACATAACGAGCGTATATTATTTCATTTTCACATACAGAAGTATCTGTAGCACCATCAAACATGATGGAGAGAATCCTAGCATCTTTTAGACCTTTGAGATTTTGCTGCTGGATATCATTATAGATATTCTCCATGAAACGTCTACATGCCATATCAGTCTGATAACCAGAAGGTAATTCTACTCCGGTTGTAGCAGGTCAGAGACCAGAAGAGCTTATGCGATAGTAATGCGACCTGTCTGTCTGTCTGTAAACAATTTTTCAAAATGCTACTCCTTCTAGTTTTGGTCTGAATAGAAGTAATCTTGTTTCCATGTAGATAATACATGTAAATACTTTATAAATTGCCAAAATAAACCATCAATAATTTATATAGTAACACCTATTATTTTGATTGCTTCACATTTATAATCTGATGAAGTGGAAATAAAAATTACTTTAAAAGTTAATTAACTTGAATGCTTAGACCAAGTATTGATAAATGACATAATTATTTTAAAACTTCTTTTATTTAAGGTAGGGAAAAAACTTCTTTGTTTAAGCAAATAAAAGTTTTGATTTGACTATAAAACATAATATCATATTCGTCAATGATCAGAAGATGCTTAACAGAATATGTTCCGAGTAAATTAAATTTAGCACGTCTTGCCCTTTGTCCTCCATGCCTCAAAGTACTGCAGCTCTACTGGCATTGTAATCCTTAGATTCTGGACCTGCGAAAGATGGCCATCAAGTAGTTCAACATTTCATAATTCAGACTTGCCCTCAGTTAGATTTTATCCTTGCCATGGCAGAGAATCCACGTTCACAGATTGAGCTGGACATGGGAATATACATGACTATTTCAGCAAGCATAAGTAATACTATGTTTCTGAATGTGTCTTTCAGGTTTGGATCACAAAACTATCTCTGATAAAACTCATGTACTCCGATCCCAATGTTTTGACGTCTCATGTGAACTTTCAGACCTGGCCATTCCACTTGCTTCAGTTGCTGAACATTGCAGTTCACCCTGTTCAAAACCACAGTATAGTACTCACATAAGGCATTTATCTCCTGTTCTCCATAAATTGCTCTTGCAGCATCTGTTTCAGGTAGGTTAATAGGAAAGAAAACTTGCATATCCTTCAATAAGTGGTCTGAATCTATATCTCCTACTCGTTTGTTAGCATGGTCAATAACAGATTGAAGAAGGTCATACTGTTTCTTTTTCAACTGATCAGGTGTAGAAGTTGGAGCAAGAAGGTTAACACCTTTGAATTTGTTTCCCTCATCAATATTATCTAGAAAGAACCTCAACTTTTCTCCAGGCCTTTGCTGCAGTGCTACAAGTAGTAGCAGTCTTCAGAGTCTCCACAGCAGCAGGAAAAATACAGCTGTCCTTCTGAAATTTGAGGGAAGGCTCACTGAGGACAGCAAGCACATCTGTTAGAAAATGCATGTGATGAAGAAGGTTGTAGAATAAATTTTGCTCTGCTTTGGTCACCAACTGATCCTAATTTGCCCTCTACTGTGTTTTCAAAATGATTGAAAAATTTTTGGTACTGGCGTACAAGAACATTGAGACAATTGCTTAAATGTGGCATCCATCTAGTGCCGTCCAGGTTAACTGGCTTTATCATTTTAGATTCCATAGCTTCTGCTAGCATCTGGATAAAGCTTTTGAGCTGTAATGATAATGTTATGTAGACTCAGCAGTATAGATTTAAGATCGGCAAAAACTTTCGAATCTTTGTCTTTCATTGCATCCAGAGCTCCCAATTCCAGCCTATGATACACATAATGCATCGCAATTAAATGAGGTACTTATTTTTTCAGAAGCTTCGTCAAACTATGTTTTTTCCCCAGATTCACACTAGCACCATCCGAGCCGGTAGCGATTAAACGTTCCTTCCAGTTCCACCCTTCTCCAACACTATTCATGGCTGATTCAATAGCAGCTGAAGCTCATTCTGCATGTGCATGTTCAACTGCCTATACATTTTTTGCCACATTGATCTACATAACGAGCGTATATTATTTCATTTTCACATACAGAAGTATCTGTAGCACCATCAAACATGATGGAGAGAATCCTAGCATCTTTTAGACCTTTGAGATTTTGCTGCTGGATATCATTATAGATATTCTCCATGAAACGTCTACATGCCATATCAGTCTGATAACCAGAAGGTAATTCTACTCCGGTTGTAGCAGGTCAGAGACCAGAAGAGCTTATGCGATAGTAATGCGACCTGTCTGTCTGTCTGTAAACAATTTTTCAAAATGCTACTCCTTCTAGTTTTGGTCTGAATTCAATATAACTTGGCACACAAGTAGACTACACTAAGATACTTAATTCCTTGTATCGGTTTTTATTTTATTAAAATTTTTAGTAAAAGCTACTCCTACAGTTGTAGTCTCATTGCAATCTTGCCACAAAGAGACTAAATCAAGGATCATTACTGATTTCTATTTATTGCTTTTGTAAAGTTTCAAGTGCCAACTTCTATTTTTATTCCTCCTTTATTATAAGTTCAAACCAGTAGAGATATAGTCTTGACAGAGACTTCTGGTTAGCCTGAAGCTCTAGTATCTTTGGGTAAAGGGTAAACGGAAGCTTATTCTTTGCAATGAAATAGGCATTATTAAAGACATGGATATTTTTTTTCTTTCTGATTTTCATTCAATCTTTGTACAGCTATATCAAGTGCCCGAACAAGGGGTGGCTTAATGCAGCCACTTCATCACTTAAGCATGCGACTGATTCGTTAGCTCTTGTCTCTACTTCACCAGTGCAAACAACTGTTTTTGATTTCTCCTTTCAACATTCAATATCATATTTTCATATATTCTTTCTAATGCAATATGATACTTGCTCGCCTCATGTTGTTTTATAACATCTTCCCGAAAATTACTCGTACCTAATACAAACCAACCCTCTTTTTCATATTTCCTACAAGGGATTCAAAACGTCAAGTTTTCAATCTCATCGTATTCTACCCATTTGTAAAAAAAAATCAAAGTACTCAGAAGTACAGAGAGCCGGGCTCATTTACAGAGTAGAATGGATTTCTTAAACATGAATCACGTTTATATTCTGATGAAAAAATTATTTTAAAACTATCTATATAAATGATAAGACACTGACAGTGAGTTTTTCAATCCTAATTCCACGGTCCGATTTTGTCAGAATCAGAATTAATCGATCTGGTACCGCAGCTGAATGTGAACAAACAGGCCAGTCTGGTTCCCTCTCCTGCTTTACCTCGTATGTGTAGAGAACAACGGTAACACTGATGATCAAAAATCCTTACGCTAATGAACTATGTTCTTTGACTTATGAAGTTTTCAAAGTCATTACTACTAATGTTTATTTTATATAGATAAAACTTCGTTTTATTTTTGTTGCTTTATTTAGCGTTTGTATTATCTCAAAAACGGTTGAGAGTAAGAACTATATTTTTGCACGTAACTTTAAAATGGCGACTATGGGGTCAACATCCTGCCTTGAACAGGATCACATAAGCCGGCAATTGCTCTTTGAGCAATAAGCCCGGCTAAAAATCCCGTTTCCGCTTTTCTCTTTCCTATTTTTCTTGTGTTTCTTTCCTTCCCTTCTGTTTCTTTGATGTACTACCCTCTTCGTTTTTACCTCCACCGGAGGCGGAGAAACCAAAGTCGAACACCGACATGATCGTCAAAGTAAACTAATTTATTGCTATCGTAGGTTGGTCATATTTTAGGTCACCTGAGTAAACGCAGGTGACCTATTGCTATCTGTTTTCGTTGTCCGAGTGTGCGTTAACATTTGAACATTTTCAGCTTCTTCTCTGCAACCACTCAACCGATTTCAACCAATTTTGGCATAAAGCATTTATGAATGAAAGGGAACAAAAATTGTTAATTTCATGATCCCTGGCCCCTTGGGGCCAGAGGGGTGGGGCCAAAACCACTAAAATTAATGCAATCTTTAAAAATCTTTACTCTTGGACATCAAGCATTCAAACTGTTTGCATGATTGTAATCAGAATTGAGTCCTCTACCAAAACTGTGAAACTCATGGCCCTTGGGTCAGGGGTTCTAATGCTGGGGCGGGGCTAAATAGGTTATATAGTGAAAATGAATTATTTCTTTGAAAATCTTCTTCTCTGCTCCTGGGCATTAAATAAACTAAATAAGTTTATAGTTATGTTAAATAAGTCTGCCTCTTTCAAAATTGTGAACTTCATGGCCCCAGTCTGAGGGATTCTTAGGTGCTAGTTCGGGGCTATATAGATAATGTAGTGGAAACGCATTATTTCTTTGAAAATCTTTTTCTTTGCTCCTGGGTATTTAATAATCAAACCAAATACATAATTTCGCCTCTTCTAGAATTGTGAGTTTCATGGCCCCAGGGTGAGGGGTTCTTCGGTGCTAGGGCGGGGCTCTATTGATAATATAGTATGAATGCATTAATTCTTTGAAAATCTTCTTCTCAGCTCCTGGGTATTAAATAAACTAACTTAGTACATAGATATGATGGGCAAGGGTTCATCTTCCAAAATTGTGAATTTTATGGCCCCAGGGTCAGGGGTTCTAGTGTTAGGGCGGGGATCTATTAATTATATAGTAAATATGCATGAATCCTTTGAAAATCTTCTTCTCAGCTCTTGGGTATTAAGCAGATTAACTACCTGTATAGTTATAATGAGCAAGCTTAAGGATGCTTCTTCCAGAATTGTGAATTTCAAGACCCCAGGGGTACCATAGAGGGGAGAGCGCTCTACTAATATACTGACAAAGAATTAGGCCTAATTTTTTGAAATCTGCTTCTAGGTATATTAATCAAACAATTTTAAGCAAGGGTACCTTTTTTAAAAAAATTGTGCAATGTGTGGACCTAGGGTCAGGGGTTTTTGTGTTGTAGGGGCACTACTGATTATTGCTGAATATTATTGATTAGTTGAAAATATTATTGATTAGTTGAAAATATTATTGATTAGTTGAAATGCATTTTTGTTCCCCTACCCTGCCTATGAGTATTAAGTAGCCAAACTAAGCAAGTGTAAAGTTATGATGATCAATGGTGCCTCTTTCAAAATTGTGAATACCATTATGTAGCATATAGCTTAAAACATGGACCAAATTCAATCACTGGTCGTGAACAATAACATTCTAAATTAATTCTTATAATCGAATTCAAAATATATTATATCAAAAAGGGAGGTGCATCTTTAATCGATTCTTAAGATTTGAAATGATAGACCGCAGATGTCGTAAACATGACACAGCAGGAAGGATAACTCCAGAAGAGTTAGTCTTTATAAAATCGCTAAGAGAAAATCTAAATAGGGAAAACGTTGGCTATTATATAGGTAAAATTACGCTAATTATATATATCAAAATCGGTAAAAAATATTTTGATGCAGTAAAAAGTAGAGTTTTATTTCATTTTCTTTTCAGGAATATTTTGAATCGTGAATACTTTTCATTGGGATCGAAAAAGGAAAGGGAAACCTGATTTAACACATCGAAAATACAAAGAAAATCAACTGTTCAGAAATGTACCGCGGGATATTTTTTACACAACCAGTCGGGCTACCTTGGGGCGATATAAACTAGACCGGGCCGAACTTTTACTAGTCAGTTTCGGTTGGACGTGCCTTAATGTTGAGCCCTGCAATGTGTAGATGTGCATATTACATGTACCAGGACATTCCGGTTCCTTTATTTTTTTTCCGGGAATTTACGCACTAAAAACTTACATTTTTGGCCATACCTTGAATATAGAGATGAACAATTTGTCAGCGCAACTCCTCTTAACGAGTTCGATCCTGATATTTAAAGTCTTAAACTTTTTTTGACAATTATATTTTTAGTTTCTACATACTTAGCTTCATTAAAATTCAAATCAAAAAATGGGGGTCAATATGCTTCTTTTGGCGCTACAGTACAATTAATATGACCTTTTTGCACTGAAATTTGCGTCTTGATGAAAAATACATCTTCGACATTTTCCCTCCAATATTTTTATCCAATTAAAGCATGAAACAAAAAGAATTCTAAGAAAAAGTTTCAAATTGCTTCGCATAATCAATAATTTGACCTTTCTGCGCTAATAAAATGTGATTTTTCTGGCATTGAAAATTTAATAAGCAAGAAAATTATTTTAAAGTCTTAAACTTTTTCTGATTTTAAGCAAATAGGTAAAAATTTTCTTAAATATTTAGAAATATTCATCAAAAGTGGGGGTATATGATGTAAATTTTCAGAGATTACTTAAAAAGTGTAAATTTTACGTTAAAATTGGCTCAATTTTTTCCTTGATTTTCAGAATATATTTACTATATTTGTCGCACTTTGTTGAAATAATTCATAAGAAATAATTTAATGGATATTTCAGAACAAGCATAATACAATTCACTGCAAAAAACAGCTTTGTGTGCAACCAGCATGACTGTTATAGTTCAAAAGGGAAAAACTGATCATTTTCGTCTAAAAAAAACCGTCCGCCACAAAATATAGTCCCTAGCATAATTCTACTTGTATGGAATTTAATTGCGTTTTTTTCATTGAATATAGTTCAATTTGCATTGTAGGATTCAGATTTAATGTTAGAACTTAAAAATGATGCAGAATTTTATAAATAAAGGACATGACCAAAATCCATTCAAAATATCAGGATCGAACGTCCTTAAACCGCTGCACAGAATTTCTTCAAACTTTGCAGATATTTAGGACACAATGTGTAGATATTTAGGACACAATATATAGATGTGCATAAGGAAATTCCCATTCCTTTATTTTTTCTAGGATTTTCGGCACTTTGAGTTCTGGGGGAGCGTGGGGTATGTGAGCTTGCTCATTTTTCTTTCATTCTATATTGTTTTTGTAGATTCCTTCCAGAATCAGGAAGTTAAATAAAAAAACACACATTTATTTATTTCTTATTATAATTTATTTACGAGTTAATTTGATTCCAGTAGTAATGGTTGGAGTGAACAAAAAAACGGTTCAGTCCGGTCCAGTCCTGGACAACCGTTTTCCACCATGCAGTCCGGCCAAAACATAGACACCTGTCTTTCACTTCAAATACAGCCCTAGATAACTGGACTTGGTTGCTGCTCAAAACCTTGGTTAGCGTTAACTGCTGGTTAAATCTTTTATCCAGCGGTTAACTTTTAACCGTTGGTTAAATTTTGATGGTTAAATTCTAACCACTAGTTAAAACTACTTGTCCAAAGGTTAATTTCGTCTTACCACTGGTTTACTTTAGCACACCTACGTTAATGTTGCCATGAGTCTCATTGCAGATTATTCAATTAACAGGAAGCAGCCCAAATATTCTGGCACATATTTGAATCCAGTTGCAATTTCGAGTCCGCACCAAAGCATGAAGCTAGATCGACCTCAGAGACTGATTAATAAGTGTGCAAAATGGAGAGCAAGAGGAAAGATATTGATCATGGATGTGACAATCGTCCGTTTTGATAGTTATCCCATGATTCCAACTATCGTTGATGCCCTAACATACTCTACTTACTAGACAATAATTCTATAAACAACAGAAACCAAGTACGCCCAATGATCCCTTACTATGAACGACCATACTGAACCACTACTACAGTTTTACATTCGTAGAAATGATTCAACACCTTTAAATTCTTTTTAGGATATGGCTCAAGACCTTACTTAATAACTTAACACAAAACATGGAACCGGACAAAAACACGAGCCGAAAGTGATCAATTTATCGTGTAGCAAGTGAACTGAAATTGAAATTAAAATACTTGAAAAACTATTGATGAAAATTCAACCCTAACCAACGCTCTTAAGGTCAAGATCTAGTAAATAAGTTTCGACTAATTTTTAGGTGCTAGATCCATTATGACGTCATAATCAATTTCAACTTTCTTTTTCCCGTACTTTACGGCTTTAGCAGAATTATGTAGAAAATAGGTTATTTTCATGACATTCAATTTAAAATCATATGAAAAGTAAACTGGATACCTATATTAAATTTGATATTGGTTTAAAGAAGAGGGCATAAACATACTAAGTACCATTTTCTGTGAGACTGTAGGCATTCTGGATACATTTCCATTGTCGAATATGATAAAAATTCCAATATTCATAACTGGTTTTCTTAATTTTTCATTGAAAATGACAGTTTAATTGTTTACCTACAAATTATGCCCCGAAACACCTTATCTGACCAAGCTAAAGTTGTAAAGCATCAACATGGTCAATAAAGGAATTTATTTCTCAAATTTGATAAATCTGTAGGCACCTTTCATTTACTAGATCTTGACCTTAACACAAAGAGGATTTTACAAATCATTTCACCTTTTGAGACAAACAATTTTGCAAGAAAAATACCATAAATTTTTTTTATAACTTTCACAAAATCATTAATTAGAATTGGATGCAATCGAAAAACTTACGAAATGATGAAGCATTATTATTAAGAAGTGGACAAAGGGAGTGCTGTGGTGATAATGGATCGTTAATATTACAAATCATTGTGTCTTTCTGTGCAATTCCTTCAGGAATCCCACAAGGAACAAGAGCCAACATGGAATCCAAAATGAAACTGTCTGGGAGAGGGGGGTAGATGGTGAGCCTTCTCCAGTCCTTAGCGACTCTTTGGGGTGTTCAGCAAACTTCTGCTGAGCGTCCCTACACACGTTTCTTCATTTATCTTTTACCTAAGCCACAGTCCTCTGAGCAGTGCCCACAGCATTGACTTTTCGGTTATATTTTCCACATTGCTTGTTTCTTTCTGTTGAGTGCTTGTTTCTTTCTGTTGAGTGCTTGTTTCTTTCTGTTGAGTACTCGTATTACAGTTACCACTTTTCAAATTTAAAGTTTTTTTTTCTTCATTTGAATGGTGCTAATCTTTATAATGCTGAAATTCTGGCTTCTAGTGCGCTTTAGTTTAGAGCAGAATTCAGTGCTCTGCATGCATGTTTACATGGATCAACACAATTTAATCTCTGCTTAGCTAATCCAATGATTAGCATATATTGTTAACCTAACCACTGTGATAAATATAATCATATTTTGTAAAGTTGGGCCCTGATGTTTAGTGACATGTAATCTAACTTTATTTCATCAAATGTTGCCATCTTCTTGTCAATGTCCACCCTACATGTATGTGTAAATTTTGATGACTGGCGAACGACGATTTCTTGAAAAATTGGTAACTAGACCTTTGAACTGTAGAATAATTCTTGTTTGGAGAGAGTTCGAGTATACACATATAATTAAAGTTTTATGATAATCAAAAGACTGTCAAGAATGAAGGATAGCCAGTAACATTATGTTTTTCTATACAAATCTAAGATCCATTTATCTGTGATCAGTTTTAAATCACAATGACACAAATGGTAAAAAAGTAAGTATTGAAATAATAAATGAAAAGATAATAACTTTAAAAAATAATATATCTAAACTTAATAGTATGTTTTTTCTTGATTCAAATACAAAAAATACACCCAAGATAACCAACTTTTAAGTTCATGAATATATTGTGTTGCCATGGTGACCTAAAGGTTGTAAATCAGAATCTTATGTGATATTTCGATATCTGACCTTTCAGAAGAATCCCCCCCGGAATTGCGTGAATTCTCATTTTTTCAAAAAACTGATTGCTATATTCTTGTAAAAATCTCCAAAACGGCGGCTGTTAAAGGGTTAGTCTTCATAAATTGACAAGAGTTCTTCCCTAGGAAATTTTTCAGGCCAGTTCTTATTTCTTCACTTACATATGTTATTAAGAACTACACTAAGTCTTCTCTTTCATGCTCTTGCAATAGAGATGGCTCTTCCTTTAAAACAATTTCAATCCCCCTTTACCCAAGGATGTTTTATATTAATTTGGTAAAAATTTACCCAGTGGTTCATGAGAACATTGAAGTTGAAAATGCGAAAAATTTACAGAGAGCCGGACGGACGACGAACGAAAAGCTCACTTGAGATTTTAGTTCAGGTGAGCGAAAAATGACCTGAAACAGATTCCATGTGTTTTGTATTACCTTAAGTGTTAGTTCTAAGTTTTCAGCATAGTCCTTTCTAGTTTATGGACACAGTTGGGTTTAAAAGTACGAGGGTTGTCCCAAAAAGTCGTAGACAATGTTTATAATTTTTTAAACATGCAACCAATGCTTACCAAATTTTGCATAAACATTAGTCAATGTTCTTTAAAATTGTGAATTTTTAAATAAATTTCATTCATATTTATAATATTAGGACGATTTATATGAAGGCCGATAAGGCCTGTCGGCGCATGGACAAAATTCGGAATAATTTACGCATATAAATATGAAATTTGCTTTTATTTCTTAAGTACTATGTAATACATTGAACTTAAATTTAAATCACTGAAAGTATAATAAAAATCTTAAATATTATGTCAAAATTTCGTATAAATATCATTAGAAACAGACGATTGGTGTCATGATTTTCATTGTATCGTTGAAATTGAGTATGATGAAAATGACGTCGTCAAACGCGTAGTCGGCGCACGGAGATGTAATAAATTGTCTTGGATATGGTTAATATACATCAGAGACGGGGGAAAAAGAGTACAGAAGTGATATCACACACCAGATTTTAATAAAGAAGTTATATATTAATTGCATGATGAGTTTTTCTTCTGTACCCAAAATAATTAATAACGGCATGCAAGAAGTAGAGTACTGTTTGATTGGGAACAATCTTGACCGCGAACGACGTCAAACAATTTGTATTCTCTGCTGCCTACAATGTAAGACGATCTTTCGACTACATTTCGACTGAAATTTGAATCTGCTTAAAAAAAAAAAACAAGTAAAAAACAAACAGGGAGAAGTGAATTTAAATATGTCCCTTAATGAAGAGTGGTCTATCATTTTAAAAAAATATTGAATATTAATACCCGCGAGTGAAGCAGACCAAGAGACCATGACGTTATAAGAGACGTAATTTACGCTTGCTTTCGTGCACCGGTGTACACTTATATTCTTTCTTTATATTTTCATAATTTTCTTATAAGATGAGATATCATCATGAAAATTGAAGTGCATGATCATAAAATGTTACTCTCTGTTATGATAAGGAAAGAAATTTAATAAAGCAAAGAGAAACAAAACTGTTTTTCCTGTCTACGACTTTTTGGGACAACCCTCGTATATATAGATATTTGCGAGACAAATCTTGGGAAGCGTTGCAGTTCTTATTACGTTTATAATGAATTAATAATTTCAATACTTTCTGTTGAGTGCTTGTTTCTTTCTGTTGAGTACTCGTATTACAGTTACCACTTTTCAAATTTAAAGTTTTTTTTTCTTCATTTGAATGGTGCTAATCTTTATAATGCTGAAATTCTGGCTTCTAGTGCGCTTTAGTTTAGAGCAGAATTCAGTGCTCTGCATGCATGTTTACATGGATCAACACAATTTAATCTCTGCTTAGCTAATCCAATGATTAGCATATATTGTTAACCTAACCACTGTGATAAATATAATCATATTTTGTAAAGTTGGGCCCTGATGTTTAGTGACATGTAATCTAACTTTATTTCATCAAATGTTGCCATCTTCTTGTCAATGTCCACCCTACATGTATGTGTAAATTTTGATGACTGGCGAACGACGATTTCTTGAAAAATTGGTAACTAGACCTTTGAACTGTAGAATAATTCTTGTTTGGAGAGAGTTCGAGTATACACATATAATTAAAGTTTTATGATAATCAAAAGACTGTCAAGAATGAAGGATAGCCAGTAACATTATGTTTTTCTATACAAATCTAAGATCCATTTATCTGTGATCAGTTTTAAATCACAATGACACAAATGGTAAAAAAGTAAGTATTGAAATAATAAATGAAAAGATAATAACTTTAAAAAATAATATATCTAAACTTAATAGTATGTTTTTTCTTGATTCAAATACAAAAAATACACCCAAGATAACCAACTTTTAAGTTCATGAATATATTGTGTTGCCATGGTGACCTAAAGGTTGTAAATCAGAATCTTATGTGATATTTCGATATCTGACCTTTCAGAAGAATCCCCCCCGGAATTGCGTGAATTCTCATTTTTTCAAAAAACTGATTGCTATATTCTTGTAAAAATCTCCAAAACGGCGGCTGTTAAAGGGTTAGTCTTCATAAATTGACAAGAGTTCTTCCCTAGGAAATTTTTCAGGCCAGTTCTTATTTCTTCACTTACATATGTTATTAAGAACTACACTAAGTCTTCTCTTTCATGCTCTTGCAATAGAGATGGCTCTTCCTTTAAAACAATTTCAATCCCCCTTTACCCAAGGATGTTTTATATTAATTTGGTAAAAATTTACCCAGTGGTTCATGAGAACATTGAAGTTGAAAATGCGAAAAATTTACAGAGAGCCGGACGGACGACGAACGAAAAGCTCACTTGAGATTTTAGTTCAGGTGAGCGAAAAATGACCTGAAACAGATTCCATGTGTTTTGTATTACCTTAAGTGTTAGTTCTAAGTTTTCAGCATAGTCCTTTCTAGTTTATGGACACAGTTGGGTTTAAAAGTACGAGGGTTGTCCCAAAAAGTCGTAGACAATGTTTATAATTTTTTAAACATGCAACCAATGCTTACCAAATTTTGCATAAACATTAGTCAATGTTCTTTAAAATTGTGAATTTTTAAATAAATTTCATTCATATTTATAATATTAGGACGATTTATATGAAGGCCGATAAGGCCTGTCGGCGCATGGACAAAATTCGGAATAATTTACGCATATAAATATGAAATTAGCTTTTATTTCTTAAGTACTATGTAATACATTGAACTTAAATTTAAATCACTGAAAGTATAATAAAAATCTTAAATATTATGTCAAAATTTCGTATAAATATCATTAGAAACAGACGATTGGTGTCATGATTTTCATTGTATCGTTGAAATTGAGTATGATGAAAATGACGTCGTCAAACGCGTAGTCGGCGCACGGAGATGTAATAAATTGTCTTGGATATGGTTAATATACATCAGAGACGGGGGAAAAAGAGTACAGAAGTGACATCACACACCAGATTTTAATAAAGAAGTTATATATTAATTGCATGATGAGTTTTTCTTCTGTACCCAAAATAATTAATAACGGCATGCAAGAAGTAGAGTACTGTTTGATTGGGAACAATCTTGACCGCGAACGACGTCAAACAATTTGTATTCTCTGCTGCCTACAATGTAAGACGATCTTTCGACTACATTTCGACTGAAATTTGAATCTGCTTAAAAAAAAAAAACAAGTAAAAAACAAACAGGGAGAAGTGAATTTAAATATGTCCCTTAATGAAGAGTGGTCTATCATTTTAAAAAAATATTGAATATTAATACCCGCGAGTGAAGCAGACCAAGAGACCATGACGTTATAAGAGACGTAATTTACGCTTGCTTTCGTGCACCGGTGTACACTTATATTCTTTCTTTATATTTTCATAATTTTCTTATAAGATGAGATATCATCATGAAAATTGAAGTGCATGATCATAAAATGTTACTCTCTGTTATGATAAGGAAAGAAATTTAATAAAGCAAAGAGAAACAAAACTGTTTTTCCTGTCTACGACTTTTTGGGACAACCCTCGTATATATAGATATTTGCGAGACAAATCTTGGGAAGCGTTGCAGTTCTTATTACGTTTATAATGAATTAATAATTTCAATATTCAATTTTAGTAATTGAAAAGAAAAACAATTTTCTAATATTATTAATGCCCTAAGGTTCTCAAAATCTATGTGGAAACTGAAGATGCAATATATGTGTTCGAAGGAAATATATTTGAAATATCCCACGTTTTATTCTTCCTTTCCAAACCCCATTGATTCTATGAATATTTGGCATCATTCGTTCTAAATTTACTGCCCCCCCCCCCTACCATAAATTAAATATGAAATCCAAAACGTTTATAACAGTACATAACACATGAGGAGGGGATTTTTCAATGCATGTCTAATCTAAGCAAGGTGTGATTGGAACTACCTGAAACAAAATGTGTTAAACTTTGTAAAACACTATGCCCCCGAAAGTAACATAGTTCTGGAGTGGGACATAGACTGTAGTGGTTTACTTTTACCCTAGACAGCGCAATAGTTATGGGCTAGGTTAAAGTTGACAACAGGCACACAGACAGGACAAAAAACAATATGCCCCTGGGATCTTCGATCCAGGGGTAAAAAATGATTGTGGCTTGCGTGAAAAATAACATCATTTTCGAAAGGGTTGCTCCTTACTTGTAGCAATCATAAAAGCGAGATAATTTCATAAAATATTGAATAGTATTTATGGTTTAACTTCAGGATTCCATTTGTATGCTAGATTGTTGATCGATTGTAAGATGATTAACGTCCCATTCGATAATTTTTCACACATACTGGTATAAAGACGTCACCATATACTGGTATAAAGACGTCACCATATACTAGTGAATGGTTTCAAATTCTGACCTCTACTCGGCACTCAGGGCCATTGAGCAGCGAGGGATCTTTATTGCGCCAACGTCTGCCGTGACACCTGGTCAAGAAAATGTTCTAATTCACTTGTTATATCAAGAAATATTACAAGCCAGAGGGCTTATAGATAGAAACTGATGCATGACAGAAGCCTTAATGAAAGCATACAATTAGGCTTATGGACATCAGAGTCAAGTACAGATACTATTGTAATGTGTAATTGAGTTCTTAAGGCTTACTTTGTTTAATACTCATAAAATGGCAAACAATTTTTCTCAATCACTGATTAAATTTATATTATTTATTAAGTATCCTTGCCTTGGATAAAAATCACACAAGAATCATATACAACTACCATATTACAACGAAGGTAAACCTAAACTTCTTATAGAAGAGATACACAAGTACCAAGGACAGGTCGGCTCTATTCGGGCCCCTTATCCTGGCACCTGTGATCTTCCTGACAAATTGTCACACCTTTGGCTTATGGCCTGCGAAACTATTAAACCATGCAGTTGAACAGCTTCGGCTCTATTCGGGCCACTGATCAATTGTATTAGTCAAGAAGCTTAAATACTAGAAATTTTTACCTACTCTCTGCTCCGCTGTAACAGGAATGACACTGTCTCTCAGCGTCTCTTAATTTTATACTGTAGGGAGAGTCTATTATAAAGGTGTGTCGGGTTATTCCATTATGAATCTGAACGTTTGAAGTAATAGATAAAAAACATCACATTACCCACGCCTCTGGGTACATTCGTCCCAAATGAAAAAAATCTAATCTTTTTAAATGTTTTTATTTTCAATTTTACAATGAAAAAACAACCAAAAGAACCATACTTTGGTTAACACTATTTGTGTTGGACATGGTTATATACAGTACTCTCTAACATAAAATTAATTTCTCAACAGTGGTTTCTACTGGTCCCTCTCTAAATTTCTTTATGGTTTTTACCGAAACTTTCTTGCGAAACTCAGTTTGTGTGCCAATGTCAATCATTGTTTTCTTTCTTTCAATCCGTTGTTTAACATCATCATTGGAAGGACGTTTCCCCGGGGGCATCGGAGATGTTTTCTTGCGAAAAACCCGCCCAACCATGATATCAGAGTCTGGTCTCTTTACTGTTTCTGTAGATGCACTTGGATCAATCTTGTTAAACTTTGGTCGAACGACTCTACATTGGGTTGCCTTTCTTTCAAAGATTGAACTTCTTTTTGCAATGAGGACAGTGCATCTGTGATATCTTTTAATACTTTATCAGTTTTATTTCCTTTTGCGGTATTGATGTCCTTTTCCATTGCCCTAACGAATCCTTCATTTTCTTGCATCTTTCTGTCAGCACTCTGAGAAGCCTGTAACTCAACTGCATGGCGTACCGCATCGTTCAAATCTACAGCCGCGCTTTTTCCTAAGCCTCATGTCAGGATCTCTCAATGCATCTATAAACTGCTCTTTTGCCAGTATTTCTTTGAGATCTTCTGTTGCAGTTGGGTATGCCAAATTGGTCAACCTTCGAATGTCTTGTCCTATCTCTGGTAGAGACTCCACTGCTTTCTGTTTTCTCTCACGAAGTTGAGCCCTATAAAGTTCAGTTTGGTTTGTAGGCGCAAACCGCTGCTGAAGTGCATTACACAACACATCATAGTCACGTTGATCATTTGATGGCAAATTACCTAAGACACCCTGTGCATTTCCTCTCAGGGACACAGCTACATGCCTTTTTCATTTAATGACCAACCATTTAATTCTGCACAAACCTCAAAGTTAGACCGAAAATCACTCCAAGAAGTAGTACCGTCACATGTTGGAAGGTTTCACAAAATTTCGTTTTGGCTGACAATTAGAAACCTACCAGCATTATTTGATTCATCACCAGGCACGTCACTTGCAATCGCATTGTCAACGTTGTGTGCCACAGGTCTACTAACAGGTCTGTCCTGTGTAATTCGACGTCTGTCAGGCCGGTGTGTCATACTATTATAATGTTCCCCTTGGCGTGCCATACCTCTTTGACCTGCCAAATGACCATCCAAATTTGAGTGGTCTGCCAAACGGCCAGCCCTCTCCCTTTGGATTCCCCTCTGATATTCATTCAGTCCAGTCATCACATTTTGGCGAGGCGTATGGTCTGACAAATGGCAAACAATTTTTCTCAATCACTGATGAGATTTATATTATTTATTAAGTAGCCCTGCCTTGGTTAAAAATCACACAAGAATCAAATACAACTATCTAATTACAACGATTGATTGTTGATTGATTGTATATTGTTTAACGTCCCTCTCGAGAATTTTTCACTCATATGGAGACGTCACCGTATGCCGATGAAGGGCTTCAAATTTAGACCTATACTCGGTACTCAGGGCCATTGAGCAGTGAGGGTTCTTTATCGTGCCAGCGCCTACCGTGACACGGGACCTATGTATTTAAGGTCATATCCGAAGGGTGTTGCTAAAACGCGGAACAAAACCAGAAGTCTCTGTCGAGACTGTAGCTCTACTGGTTTATACTTAAAACAAAAGAAGAGAAAAGTAGCAGTTGGGACTTGAAACTTTAAAACAGCAAGGAATATAAAAATGATCCTTGCCCCTCATCAAAATAAAAACCGATGCAGAGAATTATGTATCTTAGTATAGAGGAAAATTTTTACTGACCCCCCCATCCCTCTTTCAATTTGTTTCCAATGTCAATGTATGTAAAGACAAAAAAAACTAGTTATGATATTCCGATTATGCACGCAGTGTCGAATTCGCGAATCATGAAAGGGGGAGTGGCAGTTTCGGGTCTGTTTAGGGGCCCACAGTCACATTAAAAATTGATTTATAAAACCTTATGTATATTTGGACACAAAAGGGGGGCATACCTATTACAACTTCTCAGACCTTTCCGATGAGCGAGAAAACAGACTCATTTTTTACGAGGTCATTCATATACACCCCCCTAACATACACACATATGTACCGCAAACAAACAAAATTTAACATTGAATGCAAAGATTCTGCATTATATCTACCTTTTTACTACGGAAATGTTCGTTCAAGTTGACATCCTCACACTTTTTGTGAATGTAATTAATGAATTGTAGTGAAATTCCTTTGATCGAGTTAATATTTATTTAATCAGGGTTTGAAATTGTCTTAGCAATCAAAAGTTATCTCCTATGTCCAGTCAATGTTTCAAACGTTCAGAAGATCAAGATCTGACTCAGCAGATCTTGGGAAAGTATATAAGCGGGCTCATTCAAGTCCCGGTGTTCAGTTGTGGAGAAGCCGTCAAGAGAAGATTGATTGATTGTATATTGTTTAACGTCCCTCTTGAGAATTTTTCACTCATATGGAGACGTCACCGTATGCCGGTGAAGGGCTTCAAATTTAGACCTATGCTCGGCACTCAGGGCCATTGAGCAGTGAGGGTTCTTTATCGTGCCAGCGCCTACCGTGACACGGGACCTACGTTTTTAAGGTCATATCCGAAAGACCCGTGACTTTCACTTCTGATGCCGAGCGCTTGGCGAAGGAACAGTCGCTACCTATTTTTACGCCTTAGGTTTGACGCGGCGCCGGGAACGAGAATCGAACCCGGGCCTCCCGATCACGAAGCGAACGCTCTACCACTAGGCTATCGTGAACGGTTCGTCAAGAGAAGAGGACGTCTCATTGGTAAGGTATTTGTGTTTTTCTCATTTGCGGTGTCTCCAAGTACTGCAGACGGATCATTTAGGGAACAAAGATCCTTACGGGTTAATAAAGAGTAAATAAATATTATAAACGGGTGTTGAAAACCCGGTGGTTAAAACTACAGGGTCTGGGAGCTATAGTGCTCAAACAGACTGTCAGACCAGGGGCTTAGAGATAACAAACTAAGAAAAATTATAATCATAGAAGATCAGTTTAAATCATTGTGTTGTTGATTATTTTGATTGTTTGTGTTCTTATTTTTAACCAAATCAGCTAAATACGTCAAGTAACGTAAAGGAAAATTCTTTATCTATACATTATCCGTGGTCGAACCCACAAAACACATTACAGTAGTAAGTTAGTGTAAAAAAAATTGAACTGAAAGATGTTGGAGTTGGAACTTATCCCCCATCCCGAATCAAACAATTGTTTTCTTTTTGTGTTTTATCCCCCCTCCCGATTCAAACAATTGGTTTTTTTTGCTTGTCAAATACTTTTCAAGTTCGTTTATCCCCTCTTTCAAATTCGATTCTAAGTGACTGCTATGTTATCGATTTTCGTAAAAAAGTGACTTAGCATGACAAAATCAACTTGTATTTAATAGTGGGCGTTGAATATGTACAAGATAAATCGTTTATGATAAATTTTGTGTATTTTAAGTGATTTATTCCAAAATAACATATTCCGTTTTCCGTTCCGCGTTTTAGCAACACCCATATCCGAAAGACCCGTGACTTTCACTTCTGATGCCGAGCGCTTGGCGAAGGAACAGTCACTACGTATTTTTACGTCTTAGCTTTGACGCGGTAATTACAACGAAGGTACACCTAAACTTCTTATAGAATAGATACACAAGTACCGAGGACAGGTCGGCTCAATTCGGGCCCCTAATAACCCTGGCACCTGTGATCTTCCTGACAAATTGTCAGACCTTTAGCTTATGGCTTGCCAAACTATTATATCATACAATTGAACAGCTTCGGCTCTATTCGGGCCACTGATCAATTGTACGAGTCAAGAAGCTTAAATACTAGAAATTATTGCCTGCTCTCTGCTCCGCTGTAACAGGAATGACACTGTCTCTCAGCGTCTCTTAATTTTATACTATAGGGAGAGTCTATTATAAAGGGGTGTCGGGTTATTCCATTATAAATCTGATTAGGGTCATAAAAACGTTTGAAGTAATAGATCAAAAACATCACACTATCATTGTTTGTGAACAACTTCTCAAAAACTGAACTTTGTAAAATGTTGCATAGTTTAACAAAGTACAAAATAGATTGTGCAAGAAAATATGCATCAACTAATGGTCCTGGTCAAATTTTTAATCAGCCAAAGAATAATCGGATCAGACTTACAAAGTGTCGAATTCAGCAATTCCAAAAATGATTAGAACAATGATTGCCTCATGGTTAACCCATGCCTGTGAAATGTTCTTTGAAGACAACGAGATGGTGACACCTTCAAGAGCAACATTGTTCTAAATTATAAAAGTCTGTTCTGCACCATAGAAAAAGTCTCTGAAAGGACTGGACAGTTATATTGCAGATGGATTTGAAGCAGTAGAGTTGCTACAGAAAAAACTGTATAAACTACAAGAAAATGGTCTTTCAAGAGACTGAATAAAGAACTTGATAGAAAAACTGTCAGATATGAATCGACATCAAAAATTCAGATTTCAGGGAAATTTGTGATAATCAGCTTACTGAGAGTTGCATGAAATGAAGTAGCACTGCAGCAGTTATTGATGAAATCTCAAGTTGTTTATCAGCAACAAATTTATCAAGTGACTTGCAGAGAGAATTGGAACATAATTTTGAATGGTCAAGAAATAATTATACAGGAATGGTAAGCCCATATTACAAGAAATGTAAACCAGAATACCAGCATCTTCGCTAGACAAGGGTTTCCGATCCAAAATCAACTCTGTTGTAGAGTAGATTTCGGATCGGAAACCCTTGGCTAGCGAAGATGGGAAACCAGTAAATTCTAGATTATACAAAACATGAAGAGTAGCCAAGCACTGTTAATTTTGGATTGGGTCATGAAATTCTTGCAACAAAGTGGTTTGGAAAACAGGGTATCAGCTGGCATGCCACATTTGCAATATTCCTTGAACATCCCAGAGATAATGCAGATAGTCAGGAAAACAAATTCAGTCTGGCAACATTTGTACATGTATTACAAGGAGGAAATCAGGGATATATTCATATATATATTGTAATTTATTCTTTTTTACATGACAATTATCGTACAGAGTTAGTTCATGAATGTAGGACTATACTGGTTACATTTTGTTTTTGTTGTTTAAAAGAACAACGTCCCAAATGATAACTGAGTATGGAACGCCACAACTATCTTAAGGGTACAAAATATACATCATAGTGTCAAATCGATATAACATTAAGGCTATCCTTTATATCATTAAGTCTGCTTTATATAACATGTCCATTCTTTATATCATAAGTCCACTTTATATAATATGTAGTCCATTCTTTATGTCATTAAGTCCACTTTATATATTATAAGTACCAGAAACCAACAAGCTCTACTATTCAGTCTTTACTATCGCGCTGCAGGAACTAAAACCGGGGAAAAGATGCGCCAAAAAGACAAGTTTATCAGCATGATTTTTTTTGGCCCATACTGGACAAAAATTTGTGCCAAATGCATTGGGGAAAAAAAGCTTTGAATAAAGTTGGACTTTGTAAGAAAAAATGGTTTTAAAAAAATCAAATGATGAAAATTAATTGGCAGCAAAACTTATTCGCAAGAATTACATCAATCACTTCCAAATGCCTTCCTGTGACCATTTCTTTCCGAATTTTGCGCAAAATTTAAACCTTATCTGCAATATTTTGTATTTTACAAAACTCAATAATTCTGCTGGTCACATCTGAAACCGTTTCAGCATTTTGCACAGATACGAGCAAAACTTCAGTCACAGAGAGGTCGCTGATGGGGACGTTACCTTCTAGAATGTTCTGCCTTCTACTGCCCCCCAAAAATAGGTGAACTAGCACCGTAGCAATTTTTAAACACAGAAAGGAAAGTTCGTGATCAACTAATTTATTTTGCTGATTTCTTTAATGTTTAACAAGTCTGGAGTCTGATAGTTAGAATTATAATTATGTATTTATAGAATTAAAATTGTATTAGTGTGGAACAGTCTATCTGTGCAGAATGTCCGACTGTGAAGCCGAGCATGTGTATTCCATACATATGGCTATCAGACTCCAGACTTGTTAAACAAAAGGTAATTTAACTATATGACGTCTGTAAGAGTAAAAAAAAAGCAGAGTCTGCGTATTTTTTGGTCTACTGGTCAGAGACCAGAAGAGCTAATGCAATAGTAATGCGTCCGGCGTCCGTGATTTCGATGAACGGTGTTGCCGCAGTTACTAAAAATAGAAATTTTTGTGAAATTCTTTCAAACTGCTACTCCTCCCACAGTTTTGGTCTGATTTCAATATAACTTGGCAAACAAGTAGACTACACTAACATGACTAAGATACATAATTATGTGTATCGGGTTTTTCTTTCGATGTTTCAATATAACTTGGCAAACAAGTAGACTACACCAAGATACATAATTCTGTGAATCGGTACGGTGTTGCCGTGGTTACTAAAAATAGAAATTTCTGTGAAATTCTTTCAAAATGCTACTTCTCCTACAGTTTTGATCTGATTTCAGTATAACTTGGCACACAAGTTTAATACACTAAGATACATAATTCTGTGAATCGGTTTTTGATTTCGATGAACGGTGTTGCCATGATTACTTAAAATAGAAATTTCTGTAAAATTCTTTTAAAATGCTACGTCTACTACAGTTTTGATCTGATTTCAATTTAACTTGGTACACAAGTAGACTACTTTAATGTACATAATTCTGTGTATCGGTTTTTGATTAAGATGAATGGTGTTGCCGTGGTTACTAAAAATACAAAAAAGTACAAACCAGTAGAGCTTCAGTCTCGACAGAGACTTCTGGTTTAAACGGCCCTCGTATTAATTCATTCTTTTTTTTCCTTTTTATGGAATTTGAAATAACTTTGAATGCTATAAACAGTGCGACATTTAACTCCGTCTACTACAGTTTTGATCTGATTTCAATTTAACTTGGTACACAAGTAGACTACTTTAATGTACACAATTCTTTGTATCGGTTTTTGATTAAGATAAATGGTGTTGCCGTGGTTACTAAAAATACAAAAAGTACAAACCAGTAGAGCTTCAGTCTCGACAGAGACTTCTGGTTTTAACGGCCCTCGTATTTATTCATTCTTTTTTTTTCCTTTCTAACGGAATTTGAAATAACTTTGAATGCTATGAATAATAGATTTTTTTTTAGCTCTACTTGTCAGAAGAGCTTATGCGATAGTAATGCGTCCGTCAGTCTGTCTGTCTGTAAACACTTTTTTCAATTATGCTACTTCTCCTACAGTTTTAGTCTGATTTCAGTATGATTTAGCACATAAGTAAACTACATGTACACTAACATACATAATTCTGTGTATCAGTTTTTGATGAACGGTGTTGCCGTGGTTTCTAAAAATGATATGATATTTTATGATACCTTACACGGTGTACACATATTTTAACAATGCAAGTTAATTTTTGCTTATCCATTGTATTTTCATATTTATCAAAGATTTTGAACAGCATAAAAGGGTTAAAAAAAATTTAATTTTTTTTATAAGTTCTATAGTTATACCTCTAATAAATGGCACTGAAACGAAATAAAATTAAAATGTTTCAAATTTTGTCTTGCTTTATTGCTTAAGGTGTTAAAAGGTAATATAATGCATCGCTTCATTTAAAACATATCAATTTCTAAAAACATAGACTTGATTAACAAATTTTTAAAAAACTTCACGTTCAAGGACGTTACCTATACGGAGCAGCGAGTTGCAATAAAATTTTGTTTTGCATTCGAAAAATCTCTAAAACAAACTTTTAAAATGCTGGATTAACAATAAAATATATGAAAAATAAGCCTGGTATTTGAATAAAATGAGAAATACAATTACTGAGTGGTAGAGACTTTGAATTGAACGATGAATGGTTGGCAGAGTAACAGGTAATAATAAAAAAAAATATCGGCAAAATGGTATGTAAATTCGTGAAAAGTAATGTGGGATTCGTTGTTGCGGAACTTGTGAAAGCAGAGTTAAGAGATAAAGAAATTGAAAACGTTAACAATGTTAGCAAACTAGATTACGTTTTGTGAATGCGGGAGACGCTACAAAACGTGTATGAAATGAAATTGCGGGAATTACATGTATTTTGAGAAACTTTCTTGACTGCTTTTGACGTTACAATGTTCAAAACCTTGCTCCGTGATATCAAGACATATTGCTTTTAAAATTGGCTAACATGAGTTCCATTTAATCAAATAGAATGAAACTTTACACTTCTACAAAATAAATGTTTTATATATATATGAAAATGTGATAATATTTCTTCATGCAATACACTTCGTTTTCTCGTATATTTTATAGGTATTCACAATACAATATAAAAGGTAAAAAGGCATATAGGTTTTTAGAGAAACGTGTACGATAATAAGTACAGACAATATACAGGAAATATATCGATTTCTTCTAGAAGTAATGGGAGCTAGAAATAAAGTCATGCCTATCATTAGGTTTATTGTTATGTAATTGATATTGCTGCATAAATATAAATGAATGAGACTAAAATAAAATAAAAATTTTAGCACTACTAAATTTAAATTTTGATGCTGGTGCGAAGTTAGATCTTCCACGGTCTGCTTGAACACATTTCGTAGAAGAAATCCTTGTTATCGCTAAGATACCTAAGTTGATAGCTGTTGCTGAACTTTGCATTTAATTTCCCTCTCATTAAAATAAAAAAAAAACATGAATAAAAAGCTTGGAAATTGTCATACAAACACTCTAGTTCTAGTTATTTGAAATGTGAAATTTGAAGTGTATTGACTTGAAATAAATATAGCCATAAAGATCTATACAAGATTTAAAAATTAACACAATCTGAATGTATTCTAAGAAATAATCAACAGACTTATCCTTGGGTGTTTTTGTGAACAATATTACAACAGGTTGACATTTACAATAATTCATAAGAACTATATTGCATCATACATATTGGAACTTGTATACCCATCGGACATAATTTATCAGTCACGCAATATCACAGTCTTCAAGTAACAGTTCTAAACACCGCCCTTTTTATGACTATTGGTCAATGGACTTTTGAAATAAATCGCATAAAAGTATCAACATATTGACTCGCCGACACCTTGTCAATTATTAATCAGGATTTAAATCAGCACGACTTCCATTAATGAAGCTTTTAAAATGTTTATTTATAATTTTCTTACGTTATAAAATTTGAAGCTTCTTGAGAAGAAATGCAACGAAGTTAACGAAACAACATCCATTTTCAGAAGACGCATCCAAGAATGGTACGTTCATAAGATTGTTCGCTTTTATTTTACAATATATTTAACACAACTAAATGAGATAGTCTGTTTTAAATGAATGTTTAGTTATTTCAAACGAATTTGATTGCAAATTATGATTTAAAAAATTATATTTCCTTAAATTTACAAAAGAGCAACATAAACTTTTGCGTATGAATATATACCTTTATCCATGACATACTGTCAATTTCTTTTTGATAATTTAAACGATGTCTCTGTTCAAAGTGTATCTTTGTAAGGAGTTATGCAATTATATTGCACAGACTAAGG
Source organism: Saccostrea glomerata (assembly GCA_003671525.1). Lineage (NCBI taxonomy): Eukaryota > Metazoa > Mollusca > Bivalvia > Ostreida > Ostreidae > Saccostrea > Saccostrea glomerata. The sequence continues at coordinate 1,282,981 of PRKT01000073.1, forward strand.
GGTTACAAGGGAAAAAGTAAACGACAACGGTTCAACCATTCTAAAAGAAATGCAGAATTCAAAAAGACCTGTACAGATTTAATTTTTTTTTTACTTTTTACCTTAGATTTAAAAGCTTATTCGTTTTGGCGAGATCTGATATCAATCAAGCAATTTAGACTAGGTTTCTACGCAGATCACTTGTTTATGTGTGGCCAAAGTGTACTTACATGACCATGTATACAGAGTACATGTAGCTCTAACAATAGTAGATGTTTCGTTTCTCTGTTTTAAATGACATTTATGGTCGCCTAATTTCAGAACTTCCACACCAAGAATATAATATGTTTACTACTAGTGTTCTTTTCCTCGACCTACAGTTTTGTATTTCATTATGAAAATGAAGATTTTATACCCAACAGGTGAGATAAATTTTTAAAATTAGAACTTCATTATAGATGTCATTTTTGTATTGAAAAAAATTAAAATAATACGGAAAAATTATTTTTCATGATATCTTATAAAAATCATGTGATTGGCAAAATCTACACTTCACATTACCTCATACCAGCATATATGTAAGTTCAACTCAGACGACTTCATTGATTCAGATTTTTATGAAAGGCTTATGATGGGTTAAAATAATAAATCATTTCAGATATGTTTATAATTGTTTCCATTTTTGTGTACGTTATTCTTCCTTGGTCCTTATATATCCAGGACTACTTTTAAACTTTTTGCACGTTTTTAATAGAATTCAAATATACTTCTGTTAAAAAATCGATTAGGGCTCCAAGCTGTGGACAATCGATTTTCATCGAAAATCACTAAACTCCTCTTAATTATGTTCAAGTTTCCTTTTAAGAAAAATCAACAAACACTCTCCTCTATTGAACATAAATTTATTTCAAATGCTGATCAGAGAAAAATATTTTGAAAAACAAAAAAGATTGATTGATGTAATTTGTTTAACGTCCCTCTCAATAATTTTTCACTCGTATGGAGACGCCACCACTTGCCGGTGGGGAGCTTCCAATTTGTCTTATACTCGGAACTTGGGGCCATTGAGCAGGAAGGGATCTTTTTCGTGTCAGGACCTTCTTCGACACGGGATCTCGGTTTATATGGTCTCATCCCACAGTGGGATTCGAACCAACTCCTTACTCTGCGACTCTAGAGCGGACGCTCTTACCACTGCGCCACGCGGGCGACTTAACAAAAAAGGAAAAATAGTTAAAAACCAGGTCAGGCACCCAGAGAATAATTTATCCTAAAATCATAAATTAACCTAAAGAATTTTGACAACTTTTCAAGAGCTATGAATGCAATAGTATGTCACAATTCTGCAAGTAAATATTCACTGATAATATATATGAAATTTAGTTACAAAAATCTTTGTATGTTTTTCATTATAGGCCCAAGGAATTAGAAAATTTAATTTTAGCATGCAGAAAACAATTTATCTTGAATCCATAATTAACTTAAAGAATTTTCACCTCTTATCTACAGCTATGAATCACAGTACGTACATGTAAATATTCACTGTTAATATATTTAAATTTTAATAACAAAATCCTTGTATGTTTTTTTCAAAATAGGCCAAATCAATTAGAAAATTTAATTTTGGCCTCCCTGCAGCCAAGTTACAGGTACGATAATTATTTCTTTAATTTGTTTTTTACTGTTCAAGGTTGAATGATTAAAAATATGTTATCGTCAATATTTTCCTTTTTTGGAGGAATTTCATAATTTCCCGGGAATTTCGGGGTATATGGCTATGTTACATATGTATATGTGTTTTAACTATTTAGAAACAAGTTACTGTTTAATTTGATATATATTCTTTAGAAATCTACCAGACCAAAAGAGAAATGTGCAAAACTTAGATTTTACTGTAGGATCTGGACATCGTCATCAAAGAAACTACCTGATATATCAACAGAGTAAGAAACCTTGAAATTAATAAATGATTATATACCGTATTATGTTCATTTAATCCGATAACGTATAAAAAATGGCAACATGCAAAAATGAATATATATTTTTTTAAAAACTCTCCAGAGTAAATCGATCCTAGAACTTTTTCCTTGAATTCCAAATGGTCATTAAAATATAATATTAAAAAGTCTTGATTTTTGGCAAGAACAAGAGTATTAGATTCAAATGGAATTTGGTTTTGAGTTATGAATGTCTATCATGTTATGTTAAATATTGACGCGTAAAAATAGAAAAATTTATATTTATTATCACAAAAATATGGGCCAAATGTAAAAATGTCATATATTTTAAATTCACATTTGAAAACAATAAAGAAGCCATGTTTGTATGTTTAAAAAAAATCACCTTGTTTTTCTTTGGTTACCGAATTAATAAAAAGGGGGATGTGAAGATAAGCAAGTTTTCGTTTTGTAATTTCAATATTAAAAAGAAAATGCTCTACATACATGTGTAACTCTAAATATCATTTAAACTGGGTACATATTTTAGGAGGAAGACTATTGATAACTATCAAGCATTCAAACCAAAAAAATACAAGAGGGTTTTTAAAACAGACTTTCTGCTTATGATTGTAAAAGCTAAGGACCTAATTTTTCCTTCTTTTTATACCTCCCACTTGGCAACATTCTAATCATTTTTTAAATAGAGTTTGCAATGGAGCAAAAAATATAAAGAAATGATAAATGTGACCTAAACTAATGTATTTTTACTAAGATTCTATAAATTAAATTTAAATTCTATGCTGCGTTAAAAAACATTTTCAGCCTAGTGAACTGAGATTGATTGATCAATAATTTTATATATATTTTAGCAATATGTCAGCGTTATGAATTTAAAAACCGGATGAACGTTTTTTGAAAGCCTTTTGTTTCTCTGGTGCCCCCAATGAGCCTACTCTTTCGAAAAGAAGAGAAACTCTCTTTAGCGTGCAATTCTTGACATAAGGCATTATTTAATGTCCCATCCGACGATATTCTAAGAGAAACATCTGCATTTCATTTCCGGAATTATGAAAATTTAAATTTCCGACATTTTTAGCTCTACTGGTCAGAGACCAGAAGAGCTTATGCGATAGTAAGTTGTCCGTCCGTCTGTCTGGCTGTCCGTCTGTCTGCAATTTTTCAAAACTCCTCCTACAGTTTTGGTCTGATTTTATTATAACCTGGCACACAAGTAGAATACAATAGGATAAATAAAATAAAGCATTGGTTTTTTATTTCGATGAACGGTGTTGCCATGGTTACTAAAAATAGAATTTTCTGTGAAATTCCTTTAAAACGCAAATCCTCCTGCAGTTTTGGTCTGATTTCAATATTACTTGGCACACAAGTAGACTACACGAAGATACGTAGAATAGTGCATCGGATTTTTAATTTCGATGAACGGTGTTGCCATGGTTACTAAACCGGAAGTCTCTGTCGAGACTATCTCTACTGGTTTGTACTTATACATGTAACAAAGGATGAGAAAAGAAGCCATTGCCATCAGACAAAAACTGATTTCACTAAGATACAAAAAATAGTGCATCGGATTTTGATTTCGATGAACGGTGTTGCCATGGTTACTAAAAATAGAATTTTCTGTGAAATAACTTCAAAACGCTACTGCTCCTACAGTTTTGGTCTGATTTCAATATTACTTGGCACACAAGTAGACTATACTAAGATACATAGAAAGTGTATCGGTTTTCTTTATCGATAAACAGTGTTGCCTTGGTTACTAAAAATAGAACTTTCTGCTACTCCTTCTAAAGTTTTGGTCTAGTAGACTACACTAAGGTACATAAAATAGTGCATCGGTTTTTGATTTCGATGAATGATGTTGCCATGGTTACTAAAAATAGAATTTTTTGTGAAATTCCTTCAAAACGCTACTCCTCCAACAGTTTTGGTCTGATTTCAATATTACTTCGCACACAAGTAGACTACACTATGATACATAGAACAATACATCAGTTTTTGATTTCGATGAACGGTGTTGCCATGGTTACTAAAAAATAGAATTTTTCTGTGAAAGTCCTTAAAACGCTACTCCTCCTACAGCTTTGGTCTGATGTCAATATTACTTGGCACACAAGACAACTACACTAAGATACATAAAATAAAGCATCGGTTTTTGATTTCGATGAACAGTGTTGCCATGGTTGCTAAAAATAGAATTTTCTGTGAAAATCCTTTAAAAGGCTACTCCTACAGTTTTGGTCTGATGGCAATGGTTTCTTTTCTCATCCTTTGTTATAATTACAAACCAGTAGAGCTACAGTCTCGACAGAGACTTCTGGTTTAGCTTTAATTTCCAACAATTTAAAAGCTTTCAACGCAGACATTTTTCAGGTTGTGGCAATGAATAGGTTTGCACGCTTTGATGCATTTGTCCTTGCGTAACATGTGCAACCGATGTGCGTATTGTGACTTCAAACCTTCATATCAAGTTCTCCTTTATGTTAACTACAGATTTAACCTTTGCTGAGTTCAGGCGTGATGTTTTTAGTATCCATTTATAATTGTTCGTGCGATGTGATGAGGTTTGCCTAACAGGTAGAAAAGGATTTCATCACAAGTTTGCGTTGGTTTTATCCAAAAAAGCGATATTTTGTCACTTGGCGAAAGAATTCTTTTTATTATAGTGGGAAAAGTGCAAATGTATCTTTGATTAATATTGATAAGAAACATGCAATGTTGCTTTATATAAGTATTAAATATAGGCAATATGACAAATGGTGAATGCTAACGTTTTCTCGGGTCATACATTATGCAATAGTTTTGGGCAGAATCCTGCCAAAAAGTCTTTATTGCTTCATTTTTTTAATAATAGCACATTATTTAAATTAAGAACCAGAAGTCTCTGTTGAGACTAAAGCTCTACTGGTTTGTACTTATAGCAAAGGAAGAGAAAACAGTTGGGAATTGAAACTGTAAAACAGCAATAAATAGAATAATGAATCTTGATTGAGTCTCTTTATGTTCTTAGTGTAGTCTACTTGTATGCCACATTATATTATAATCAGACTAAAACTGTATTTGGAGTAGCAATTTTGAGAGTATTTAACAGAAATTTCTATTTTTACTAACAACAGCAATCATATTCATCGAAGTCAAAAACATATAGACAGAATTATGATTCTTAGTGTAGTCTACTTGTGTGCCAAGTTATTTCGAAATCACACCAACACTGTAGGAGGAGGAGCATTTTGAATTTTTTTTTCAAAGAAATTTCTTTTTTTAGTAACAACAGCAACACCGTTCCTCGAAATCAAAATCCGATACATAGAATTATGTATCTTAGTGTAGTCTAATTGTGGGCCAAGTTATATTGAAATCAGATCAAAACTGTCGGAGGAGTAGCAGTTTTAAAAACTGTTTACAGACGGCCGGACGCATTACTTTTGCATAAACTCTTCTGGTCTTTGACCAGTAGAGCTAAAAAGGTAGACTTAACATTTTACTAGTTATGGGGGTGGAAATGGGGAAGGTGAACACTCGAAAAAGACAGGTGGTACGATAAAGAGTAAAAGCATAAAATTTTGATGAAATGAAAGCTTCATACTCTCAGAGAATTAAACATTGAATGATCTTTGACCTGAAAATCGATAGGCACCTTCCTTAGGCCATAGGGAGTTGCTGTATAAAATCCGATTGCAAAATCTCAAAGGATTCTCGAGATATCGTGTGGAAATTAGAGTTACAGACAGACAGAAAAACATGTACAGACGGACAGACCGACCAAAATTAAAATCCTCTCCTTCCTGGAAGCGGGGGACAGTAATAGGATATAATGAGAAAGCAAATTTCTGAACTATGTAATGAAAGGGTCAATGGTTACATGTGTATGCATATTTGTCTTGATCCAAAGGTTAATATTTGAGCAGCAAAATTTGGCCTCACGTATGATTTGTTAAATGAGCTTGCAAAATAGACTTAAAAAGTCCATATTGTGTTCACGAGATCTAACTTGATTTTCATTGCGATTTGATGTGATAAAAAATATTACAAGATGTCCTTCCTGAATTTTGTTGGAAATCGGGGTATTAAAATTTGGTTGATTTAACATTTTTGAAAGGTTAAATATTAAATTAATATGAAAGTAATGCTCCTTGACATTTTTTCTCTTTTATATATATATTATAATTTCTTCCATTTTCTTTGTTTCTTTTCAGTGTTAAGAGCCTTGAAAGCGGGAAACAACCCATCTGGAAGATGATGTTAAAAATTGGCACATCTAGGACTAATAAATTAATTTTAAAGCTCATTATTTCTTCTTAATTAATGTTAAGGTTATAATTCATTGATTGGAAAACCGTGAAAATTCAGTACTCTATGGCAAGATATTATGATTAAAACGGTGCAGATCAAGCTACTGTTTTATATAGGAGATGAATCCTTTTTCTAATCTTATGACGAATTCATACCTACGGATTAAGGGACCTTCGGACGAGACCGTATAAACCGAGGTCCCGTGTCGCAGAAGGTGCTGGTACGAAAAAGATCCCCCACTGCTCAATGGCCCTGAGTGCCGAGAGCTACAAAATTTGTAGCTCTCCACTGGCAAATGGTGGCGTCTCCATATGAGTGAAAACTTCTCGAGAATTACGTTAAACAACATATAATCAATCTTTGGTGAAAATTAATTTTCAATTTTAGGCAGGATTTTTTATATTAGGTCACCCGAGTCACTCAAAGGACCATTGTTAAATTTTCGTCCGCGTATAATCTTGCGTCGTGTTAGCATTTTAACATGCATTTTCAGGTGCTTCTATGTAAAAGCATTGTAAAATAAAACAATGTAAAATAATTTATTAAACAATTTGCAACTTTATTCAAGGAGTATTTATTTTTAGGTCACCTGAGTAAACTTAGGTTACCTATTGCTGTCCGTTTTCGTCCGTCGTCGTGCGTTAACATTCCAACATTTTCAGCTTCTTCTCTGCAACCACTGAACCAATTTCAACCAAATTTGGCACAAAGCATCTATGGGTAAATGGGAACAAAAATTGTGAATTTCATGATCCCTGCCCCCCATGGGGCCTGAGGGGTGGGGCCAAAACCACTAAAATTAATGCATTCTTTAAAAATCTTCTTCTTTAATCCTGGACATCAAGCAGTCAAACTGTTTGCATGATTGTAATCAGCAATGAGTCTACTAAAATTGTGAAATTCATGGCCCTGGGGTCAGGGGTTCTAGTGCTAGGGCGGGGCTAAATAAGTAGGTAGTGAAAATGCATTATTTCTTTGATAATCTTCTTCTCTGCTCCTGGGTATTAAATAAACCAACAAAGTACATAGTTATGATGAGTAAGAGTGCCTCTATTAAAATTGTGAATTTTATGGCCCCCAAGGTCAGGGGTTCTGGTGTTAGGGTGGGGCTCTATTGATTATATAGTGAAAATGCATTATTTCTTTGAAAATCTTTTTCTCTGCTCCTAGGTATTAAATTAACTAACTAAATGCATAGTTATGATGAGCAAGAGTGCCTCTACCAAAATTGTGAATTTTATGGCCCCAGGGTCAGGGGTTCTGGTGTTAGGGCAGGGCTCTTTAGATTATTTAGTGAAAATACATGACTTCTTTGAAAATCTTCTCTGCTCCTGGGAATTAAATTAACTAACGTAGTAAATAGTTATGATGAGCAAGAATGCCTCTACCAAAATTGTGAATTTTATAGCCCCAGGGTCAGGGGTTCTGGTGTTAAGGCGGGGCTCTATTGATTATATAGTGAAAATACATCAAATCTTCGAAAAGTAACCTCTCTGCTCCAGGGTATTAAGCAGATGAACTACCTATATAGTTATGATGGACAAGGGCCCTAATCTTCCATAATTATGAATTTCAAGGCCCCAGGTTCAAGGGTACCATAGAGGGGGGGGCTGTACTTATATACTGAAAATGAATGAATGGTTTGAAATCTGCTCCTTAGTATTACTCAAATATCAAGGCCTAAGGGTCAGGGGGTCATGTGTGGTAGGGGCACTACTGATTATTGCTGAATATTACTGATTAGTTGAAATGTATTTTTTGTTCCCCTGCCCTGCGTATGGGTATTAAGTAAACAAACTAAGCAACTGCTAAGTGTATTGTTATAATGATCAATGGTGCCTCTTTCAAAATTGTGAATGCCATAGCATCTGGCTTAAAACATGAATCAAATTCAATCACTGGAAAGTTGTTGCATAATGCTCAGGTGACCTATAAGGCCCATGGGCCTCTTGTTGTACTATAAATTCAAAAATTTCAAGCACAAAGAAAAATAAAATAAAAGAGATCACTGTATTCGAACCTAAAATACTGCTTCGATATGACTCGAATCCAGCTACAAGCCATTGTAGCTACCGCGGAACACAATACATATCTAGTTTTTAAATCAATTTTACAGCCAAAGCCCTATACATTTGGACTTTGTCAATTTTCTACCAGAAAATAAATGGAAAAAGTTTAGATTTTGGTATTTCTGGGTCGTTTCTCCATTGTTTAAACAACTTTAATAAACAAAACGGTGAAAAATACACTGATAACACATTTAAAATTCATGGAGAGAAGACCCAGAAACAACAAAATTCATGAGAAACGGCAATTAAAGAGTCGATTTTTGCATGATTTGACTCGTACGGCTATATTCAGGTGCATATTCAAATAAAATAAAACATATTATACTGAATATCTCCCCATTTCACATTCACCTAGAACACAGTTATTGGCTAGGTTTTGAAAAAAAATTATAAATCAAAGATTTTTTAAATACTTTTTATGAGCCACTATTCCTGCCGAGTAGCCATCTAAAGCGCCAGGATCTGATTGCGAAAAAAAATAATATGTGTTAATGTTTACATATTCCACATCCATGCGGTTTAATTGTCTCCGCCTACTTGCGGATACATCAAATTCGAAAGTGGTTTCTGGAATTTAAGGCTTATACATGTTCTTTTCAATGACATTGTCTGTAATTATAGAAATATGTATGACAATAATTTCAAGGCATAAATACCAAAAGCATATACTTGCACAATAATCATAGATAAATTAAGCAATATAGTGTAATGTAAAGCTTAAAATGGGTAGCCGTTTACAAAATTTCTTTTGAATTATGCATTGATGTGAAATGTTTGTGAAAGTCATTCAACTTACATTTAGAAATCCCTAGAAGTGATTGGTAGTCAACATCAGTCAATGTGTGATTATCAAAACATAATCGACGGTTCTCAGAGACGGATGCAACATTTCTTAACCCTTCAAACAACTGCAATATTTCGGTAGAAGACAGAGTTGTACTCTTTTTCCTAAATGTAGATATTTCGAATTGAACTGAGGGCTTTATATGATTGCCAGTCAAATGAAGCGGACAACAACCTATACCAGCGGGGATGAGAATACCAAACCGAATAAAGAGGTCCATTCTGGCCTCTTTGGGAGGGAAGAACTTTCAATGTTATTCCTGTGCGTCTATTAATTACACAACTTTTGTTGCACTTTCCTGCTGATAATTTTGGCAATTTTAATTTTGGTAGTCACTTTTGGACTATTCTGTACAGTTAAATCTCTTTTCAACGAAATTTTGCATGTGTCGCATATTGTGTCGGAAGAACATGTAGCAATACCTTTTGTGTGTAAAATTTTTGCAATGGCTTTGCTAAGTGGGGACTTTTTTTTAAGTCTTCAGATGCTTTTTACAGACACAGCACCCATACTTCTATGGGGGCATCATCTTTACATGTTATGTAAACAGTTAACCGCACTGACGTACTTTTTTTTGGATTTTATTATAAAAGAAAATGAAAAAACAACCCACCCAAAAAAAATGAAAATCAAATTTTAATAAATATTAAATGAGAACAATTGACAAATGTCTGCATTGTTAGTTAAATAAAATAATAATAAGTGCTCCATGAGAGGATCGAAACCAAAAGTTTCGGTGCTTTGGCATTAAAAACCAGCTATTCTACCATCGAGCCATCACCGCTTCGAAATTTACGGGCTTTAAAGAGTATAATGTAGCAGTGCTTTAAAGCCAATCAATTTTTTTTTTGGAAAACTTAAACTTCATTTTTAATGGTCTCTGGGTCTTCTCTCCATTTTTTAGTAAAAATAAACAAAAATCAGATTTTAATTTCGTGGAGAGACGACCCAGAGATAACAAATTTATTGAAAAAAGTGTAGAAAATGTAACATTTTTAACAAAATAACTTTTTCAAAATGTAACATTTCTAACAAAATAACTTATCTTGTTATATTTGATTACTGTTTTAGGAGATCAGAAGATATGCTTTCTTTGGTTGTTAGTACGGGGATGAATAAAGCAGCTGTTGCAGAAAAAATGTAATTTTTTTCTGCAATAGCTGCGACATTCATCCCCGTACTAACAACCAAAGAAAGACATTTCATTGTTTATATTTATATCTGTTTAAATTATCAATTAAAGTGGGATTAAAAAGATTAATTATTGTTACTACGAATACTGCAGGAATGTTGCGCTTGATGAATTCCTTTATTGTACTATCGGTGAATACAATTGTCAGGTGGATTCCCTGGCCAAAACACGTGATCACGAGTATTGATATGCAAAAAATGTTTTGTTCATTTAAATGCATACGAGAACTGCTCATTTTCCTTACCCTTGAAGTGCTGGGGTTCTGATTTTATTAAACATTTTTTTCTAGTTAACAACAAATCAAACGCCAGTGACATCTTTCATAGTTTCTAATCTTTATTTCGCAATCCATTAACATGATCATGGATTGACCTGAACCATGTGTTCGAAGTAAAATGTAAACATGTATTTGGCGTTCAGTTGCTCGTGGTTAGATCCTCTGTGTGCATTTATAAAAAAAAAAGCCATATAAGGCAAACAAAGATTTGTCAGTGTAGATGATATTACACATGTTTTTTTTACCAGCGTATCGGTCGCTAGAGAGCTTAAGGACGAATGCCACACCAACTTTTTATTTTATAGATCTCTGAGTCAACCTTTTTAAACAATGGTTTCAGCATTGAGAGGCCAACATTAGCTCTTAATTATTTTATGTAATTTTTTTTGTATTTTTTCAAAGGAAATGGAAAAAATTAATTACATCCAAATTAGATGCTTTCTTGTAAAATTTTTGCTGTAAATGAATGCATCATACGAATACCTAATAAAATATGTAAAGAAAGTCTGGTTAGACTTTTTAATTTTTTTTATAAAAAATTATTTATGAAAATAAAACACATAATTTATGAATATTTTTTAAAGTTGTGGTTAAAATCTTCTTAAAACCAGCCACAACTGGGGAGAAAATGTTCATTAATCATATTTATAAAAGAAATTGAAACAAAATAGCCAAATTTTAGAGAAATTATTTTTTTTAAATTTTGGCCAATCCCGATCAAAATTAAACCGATCCCGACCATAATTGTACAATTATTGGAAATAAATAACATTTTCCTAAGAACACCAGTCTGATTAGGTGTTATAAGGGTTAAAACATTATAGAACCTGACAATAAAATAGATCTCTTCATTGTAAATACATGATGAGGCAATAAATTAGCATTTTATTCATTTTGTGTTAATTTTGATCGGGATCAGTTTAATTTTGATCGGGTTAGGTCCAAATATTAAAAAAATTAATTTCTCTAAAACTTCTCAATTTCGTTTCAATTTCTTTTAAAAATATGATTGACAAACATGTTGTCCTTAGTTGTGTTTTTACCCATAGGTTTAAAAAATATTCACAAATAATGTGTTTTATTTTCATAAATAATTGTTTATAAAAAAAAATTAAAAAGTCTAATCAGACTTTCTTTACATATTTTATTAGGTATTTATGTGATGCATTCATTTACAGCAAAATTTTTACCAGAAAGCATCTAATTTGGATGTAAGTAATTTTTTCATTTTCTTTGAAAAAATACAATAAAATTCATATAAAATAATTAAGAGCTAATATCGGCCTTTCAATGCTGAAACCATTGTTTAAAAAGGATGACTCAAAGATCTATAAAATAAAAAAATGGTGTGGCATTCTACCTTAAATTTTTCCAGTAAACTATGCTAAGATATTATCCTCCCCGTTTCTGTTGAAAAAACATGAAAGTCTTTCGGAAAGATCTGGAGCCACATTTTTCACAGGATATGTTTAGATCTGGAGCCACATTTTTCACAGGATATGTTTTCAAAAGAAACAGTCTATAGCAATTTCCTGTTTACTGCCGATTTTATTTATAAAACCGGTTCTACCCTGTAACCTATAAAGAAGTTAACCTAAACCACGTGTCTTGAATTTAAATCACAATAACAATAGTAGGGGTGTTGAAGGAGTTCATCAAAAGCTGGAGAAACTGATGTTGATGTGGAGGCCGTTACTGGAGTATATAATATAGCTTGCATTGTTAGGCTGCAAAATTAAGTTTCATTTGATGTCACTTTTTAAAAAAAAAAATGGAAATCTTAAATTTACTTACTTGGTCATTCCCAGTCATTTGCAAAATAATTTTGTCCCTAAAACACATTCTGATTGCTCACACAAGTACTCTAAAGTTGACATCAAAAAGATGTTTGAGTTTCTGATAGACAATTTCTATGTGGTTTATGGAGACCAGGTCTTCCAACAATCTATTGGAATCCCCAGGGGTACAAACCGCGCTTCGTTGTAAGCAGACCTATTTTTGTATTTATATGTAGCAGAATTTGTGCAAAATCTTATGCGTGAAAAGAAGAAAACACTTGCTGTGGCCTTCAACTCAACATGTAGATATATCGACGACGTATTGTCAATTAACAATGGTAATTTCCATTCCTATGTCGATACGATATATCATGGTGAGTTTGAAATAAAAGATACCACCGAGTCTGACACATCTGTTTCATACTTGGATATTTTACCTGAAAAAGACGTTAATGGTAATTTAACAACCAAGCTATATGATAAACATGATGACTTTAACTTTTCTATCGTCAACTTCCCTTCCTTTTGCAACAATATACCTTCATCACCTGCATACGGTGTTTATATTTCATAGCTGATTCGTATGCAAAAGCATGCTTTACGTATGAACAATTTCTAAAACGAGGCAAATTATTGACAAACAAGTTGATGAAACAAGAATATCAGCAGTCTCGTTTAAAGTAAACATTTTGTAAGTTCTTTAGTCAATACAGTGACCTTTTCAGCAAATACAATTTATCATTGAGTCAAATGCTGACCGACATTTTTCATACTAATTGTTAGTCCATTATTTATACACTGAATTGGCAATGAGGAAAATACTCGGTGATGATAAGGAAATGGTTGAAGAATGAAATATGTAACTTGGCTGCATTTTGACAGTTAAAGAGAGGTTTTTTGGGGGGTTTAATGGGAATAATATCTGCTCTTTGCTCTGCTCTTATTTTGTTTTGTTTTATGGAGTTTGATATTGAACACTGTTCGTAATCTCCATATTCTTCATCCACTCCCTCTAAATGCTTTTACAGAAATATCTGGGATGGTGCACATTTAAATGCATTTTGAAATACGCTAGCAAATTTTGTTTTGGTTACGGATTCACAATACTTTGTAGTTGGTAATCCCTAACTGCTTGTCTCCAAGAATGTTTTAGACAATTAAAGAGACGCATATTATATGGGAAGCATGAGCAAGAAAGCAGTAGAGTTCAGTCTCACTCTCTTCACAAGTCACACACGTCAGAGTGAGATGGGTTGAGTGCCCAGTAACAAGCAGAAGAGCGGGTTTCTTCACGCCAGAAACATTGAGGGATGAAAACATCATGCATCCATGTGAAGAAACGCTCCATCCAGCCAGTCGCAGTCCTACCCATCACTGCCTCTGGAAAACCATCAAGTGGACATTAAGAAAATCTCTGGGCCCAGGAAATACAATAAGGGGCTTAAGAAAATTACCACACGCCCAATCTGCAAGTTTTACCTTTTCTTCTTCTGTAAGCACTGGACGAGATTTAATGCATTTTCACTATATAATCAATAAAGCCCCGCCCTAACACCAGAACCTCTGACCCTGGGGCCATAATATTCACAATATTGGAAGAGGCACTCTTGCTAACCACAACTATGTACTTAGTTTTTTTAATACCCAACAGCAGAGAAGAAGATTTTCAAAGAATTAATGCATTTTCACTATATAATCAAAAGAACCCTCCATCCCCACCCCAGAACCCCCAACCGTGGAGCCATAATATTCACAATTTTGGAAGAGGCACTCTTGCTCAGTATAACTATGTACTTAGTTTATTTAATTTTCAGGAGCAGAGGAGAAGATTTTTAATGATTTGATGCATTACATTATATAATCAATAGAACCCCGCACTAACACCAGAACCCCTGACCCAGGGGCTACAAAATTCACAATTTTTGGAAGAAGCACTCTTGCTCATCTTAACTATGTACTTAGTTTATTTAATACCCAGGAGCAGAGAAGAAGATTTTCAAAAAATAATGTATTTTCACTATATAATCGATAGAGCCAGTCCTATCACAAGAACTTCTGACCCTTGAGCCATAAAATTCACAGTTTTGGAAGAGGCACTCTTGTCTATCATAACTATGTACTTAGTTGTTTTATTTAATACCCAGGAGCAGAGATGATTTTCAAAAAAATAATGTATTTTCACTATAAAATTTATATATCCCGGTGGTCCCGCCCAAGAACTATAAACCCTGACCCTGGGGCCATGAATTTCACAATTTTTTGGTAGGTGACTCAATGCTTATTACATTAATGCCAACAGGTTGACTGCTTTATGCCCAGGAGTAAAGAAGAGATGTTGTATACCAAATTTGGTTGAAATTTGTTCAGTGGTTTCAGAGAAGCTGAAAATGTTCAAATGTTAACTCATGAAACACGACGACGGACGGAAACGGACAGCAATAGGTCACCTGAGTGACTCAGGTGACCTAAAAAACACATTTAGTGAAAAAGAGGAATTTTTTAGCCAATGCTCACTAGTAATACCCCCGCTCTGATGTAAATAAGGACTATCATGTTAATATACTGTTTACACAAGTTCATTAACAGGCAGATGAAGTTGACATCAGATTCATATCAAAATTAAACCCACCATATGGCATGCCTCAACAAAGTCGGTAATAAAATTTCAAGCATTCAAGTAGTTGCTGAGAAAACTGACGAAAATTTGTTATGTATGAAACGGACAGACACACAGACAAACAGGAAGTTGACATCCGATTTAAACAAAAATGTATCCCACCATATGGCAAGCCTCAGAGAAGATTGTGTTGAAATTTCAAGCACCTATGATGAGTAGTTGCTGAGAAAACTGCAAGGAAAATGTGTTGTATGAAACTGACAGACGCACAGACAAACAGGAAGTTGACATCGGATTTAAACAAAAATGTATCCCACCATATGGCATGCCTCAGAGAAGATTGTGTTAAAATTTCAAGCATCTACGATGAGTAGTTGCTTAGAAAACTGCAAGGAAAATGTGTTATGTATGAAACTGACAGACGCACAAACAAACAGGAAGTTGACATCGGATTTAAACAAAAATGTATCCCACCATATGGCATGCCTCAGAGAAGATTGTGTTAAAATTTCAAGCATCTACGTTGAGTAGTTGCTGAGAAAACTGTGACGAAAATTTGTTTCGGACGGACACACAGACAGACAGACAAGGGTAAAACAGTATACCCCCCTCTCCTTCGGAGCGGGGGTATAATTAGCTGATAAAAAGTCAAAAAATATCTCTAAATTGCCAGGATCTGCTGTACATATTATGATAAATAATACAAAATAGGTACTACGCAAACACGGACCTCCACAACATCAGAGGTGGGATCAGGTGCCATGGAGGTGTGAGCTTCCTCTGCCGAGCGGTCACCCCCGCTGTGTGCTCCTTGTTGTGGTCGAGAAATAACGGAAAATCCGTCGGCAATTCAGTGTATAAATAATGAACTAACAATATGTACGAAAATCGTCGAAATTGTATTTGCTGACAAGGTCATTTTATCGAACATAGAACTTACAAAAAGATGACTTTTAATGAAACTACTGATATTCTTGTTTCACCAACCTGTTTGTCAATTTACTTTGTTTTAGTAATTGTTCATACGCACAGCATGCCCTTGCGTATCGAATTAACTGAGATACATGTAAATAAACTCCGTATGCAGGTGATGGAGGTATATTGCTGTATAGTCAATGGAAGTTGACGATAGAAAAGTTAAAGTCATCATGTTTATCATAGAGCTTGAAAATGAGTCTTTGAAAATCTTCTCCTCTAGATCTGGTCCCGGGAATTAAGCAGAAGAACCACTTATGTAGCTATGATGTTCCACAATTATGAATTTCAAGACCCCATAGAGGGGGTGGGGTCGGAGCTCTTATATTCTGAAATTGATTTATTGATTTTAAATCTGCTTCATGGAATTGAGTGGAATCAGGGTCGTGGTTCCGTGGGAAGGATGCACTTCTGATTATTCCTGAATGTTACTGATTAGTTGAGATGCAGTAATTTGTTCTCCTACTCTTACTGTAGGTATAACTAAGTAACAAAAGTATGCATGCGGGGGTTTCCTGTGGGGTGCGGCACTTCTGATAATTACTGAATATTACTGATTAGCTGAAATACATTATTGTTCCCAGTAACTCTGCCTTGGGGTATTAAGTAAATGAACAAATCATGTTTTGTGTATAGCTCTGACGAGCAATGGTACCTCTTTCAAAACTGTGAATGTCTTGACCTCTGGTGGAATACATGAATCAAATTTAATGTTTGGAAATTGGTTGGGTTTGTTACATGATGCTCAGGTGACCCATAAGGTCCATAGGCCTCTTGTTATAATCGAAGCATGTAGTTGACAAACACCTTGAAGAAATAAGTAGAATACCAGCAGTCTTGTTTATAATCATCAGTACGTAATTCTTTGGTCGATACAATGACCTTGTAAATGCAAATGCAATATTTTCTTGTATCAACAATTTAAGAAGTAAATGCTGATCAGTCAGAAGTATGAGGTAGTTTTTAAAAAATTGGGGTCAGTGATGTTAATTATGAAATCTTGGTCAAAACCTATGATTTTTAAGCGAAAAACGGTGCAAATTTTATCTAGTCTTCTTAAACATATCTTCATTTCTCCGCAAAATTTGTTGAGGGAAGTTGTAAAATTTGTTCTAAAATATATATTGAAACCTATATTAAATATTCCTATCATATCATAACGGAAAATATTGAAGTATGTGAGACTAAAGTTCCAAGATATTAAATTTAATAAATGTGCAGATTTGCAGCATTTTTTGCTAAATATCCTTCCACCACAAGAAAAAGCCTCTCATAAATCTTGCTTCCTTGTGGACTTTTGAGTATTTTTTCATTGAATGTTGAATAATATACATTGTTGAATTTTACAAGAGGCCCATGGGCCTTATAGGTCACCTGAGTATTGTGTAACAACTTTAAAACAATTAAATTTGGTTCGTGTTTTAAACCAGAGGCCATGAAATTCACAATTCACAATTTTGAAAGAGGCACCATTGCTTATCATAATTATGAACTCAGCATGCTTACTCTATTTACTTAATACACAGAAGTAGATCAGAGTAACAAAGAAAAAATGCACTTCCACTTTATCACGAGTTGTGCACCTCATCCCAAAGGAACCACTGATCCTGGGGCCACATATTTCAAAATTTTGCAAATAAAAAAAAAAAGGTTGATTAATACCAAAGAGCAGATTTCAAATCATAAATTTATATTCAGACTATGTAACACCCCACCCCGCCCAGGGGGGGGGGGGGGGGGGGGGGGAGGGGGCATGAAAAATAACAATTTTGCAAGATGCACCTTTTTCATCATAAATTTATATACTTGGATCATTGGCATAAAACCCAGGAGCAAAGGTAAAGATTTTCAAAGAATTCATGCATTTTCACTATATAATCAGTAGAGCCCGCCCTAACATCAGAACCCCTGACCCTAGGGCCATAAAATTCACAATTTTGGAAGAGGCACTCTTGCTCATCATAACTATGTACTTACAGTGTAGTTCGTTTATTTACTACCCAGAAGCAGAGAAGAAGATTTTCAAAGAATTAATTCAT
Source organism: Saccostrea glomerata (assembly GCA_003671525.1). NCBI lineage: Eukaryota > Metazoa > Mollusca > Bivalvia > Ostreida > Ostreidae > Saccostrea > Saccostrea glomerata. The sequence continues at coordinate 1,301,002 of PRKT01000073.1, forward strand.
TTTCACTATGTGAACAATAAAGCCTTGCCCGCCCCACGTACCCTAACACCAGAACCTATGACCCTGGGGCCATAAAATTCACAATTGTGGAAGAGGCACTCTTGTTCATCACAACTACAGTACCGACCGAACACAACCTAACAGAAAGCGAACCCGTAGCGGACCCCGGGTTCGCTCCGGGTTCGCTCGGGCTGACCTCGAGCGAACCCGTAGCGGACCCCGAGCGAACCCGAGGCGGACCCAGAGAGCGAACCCCAAATTCAGTAGCGGTCCCAGCGAGCGAACGCGGGTTCGGTATTTCTTTACGGAGCTGTCAATCAGGATTAGCGATTAACCAATCAGCGCATCAACCAATCAAAATAGCATATTGATCTGTCGATTGGGATATAAGATCGAACGTGTTGATTTAATTTGATATAAATCCAAACACTACATACAAGCAAACCGTGTTAATGTGCTGTGTAAATCTATTATGATGATTAAAATACGATTTGATATTATTTATTTTAATTCTCCGGGTTGTTATTTTATATTCATATATTTACTTCCTTTATTTTATTAAAGCAACTGATTAATTATATGTTTTAATTTTCCACGTAGAATTATACATGAAAATTTACGTTTTTATTTCCTTTAGTTTTTTATACCGGTATTGAAAATCCATTTGGTAAATAAATTGGGTAAATAAGTATACATCAGTCAATGCATAAAAATGGAAATCAATTGATATTACGATTAATATTTTACTGACAAAAAGAGGAGAAAAGAAATAGTTGGTCTTCGACAATTATTATAAAATTTCATTTTCTCAAGATACTAACAGTTCAGGAATATTATCTAGCCCAATATTTAAATATAGATAGATACAGGAAACATCGAGACGAGAGAGAGAGAGAGATCATAACTGTAAACTCTCATTATAAGACTTGATTTTAATAATAAAGCCTGTTGACTTACTTAAATTTCTATGAGTCGTCCTCCCAATATTGTACTCAAATTGTTTTCTATAAGCCTGCTGCAGCTATTTTTTTTTTAAATAAACATGTACAGGAAGATGTATATATATAAAGCACTAAGAATGACCAACAGTTTTCGGGACGCTCTGTCCCTTCCTCGGGACAAAGAAAAAAGTTAAAAAGTCATAAGATCAAAGGAAAAAGAGAAACCAAACACAACTAGCACTATAAACACTATATATTTACATAGTTACATGTTGAATTGGAAATATATATATAAACACTATTTAAGAAAGAAATCCGGACCGTTATGAAATAAGTCTGGTTTATCGGGGTATACTCAGGTGAAGTGCGATTTACATAATTGAACGAATTAATTACGCTAATTAATCACAACATTTAGTAAATCGTACATTGTTTCATTCTCTCAAAATGGCGTAACTATACTTGACAAAGAATAATCAGATAAAAATAATATAGAAGGGATAATTTAACATATGAATTATGATCTATTATACATTTTAAATTGTTTTAGGACTAATTATTGGGGGAAAATAATTAATAAAGGCGTAAGCAATACATAGTTATGTGGGTTGTTCGAGAGTTGTTAACGCAAAATAACTGTAGAGTTAAACTTAATTGCAAGAATAATCTTGTTAAGTATCATCAGGCATTGGGTCTAATACACGTTAATATTTTTTTACGAACTTTTAATGTGTAACTACAATTATAATAAAATGTAAATATACCAGATGTACAAAAGGTTACATGTAATTTATAGATGCGATATCATAATTCAAGTGTTAAGCAAACATTTCAACTACGATGAAGCAAAACGTAAGGAATAACAAATGTTTTTTTTTAACTATTTAAGCATGAATTTAAGAAAAAAAAAATCAATGATCTCCATTATATCACTGTTTACATGTACAGTGTACATGTCCGCATCGTCGCATAAACAACAATGATCGATCAACAATACCATTACTGTATTGGAATATACAAGGGGCGGGGCTTACTGGCGGTGAGATTAAAGCGGGGTCCGCTTCATGCATCAGTGCGTAAAGTGGTCCCAGGAAGCGAACGCCGGGTTCACTATAGCAGACCCAGAGCTGACCCCGAGCGAACGCGGAGCTGACCCCGAGCGAACCCGGAGCGGTCCCAAAATTTCTGAAAGCGGACCCCGAGCGAACCCGGGAAGCGAACCCGGGGTCCGCTCCGGGTTCGCTCTGGTGTTAGGTTGTGTCCGGTCGGTACTGTATGTGCTTAGTTAGTTTATCGAATACCCAGGAGCAGAGAAGAAGATTTGCATAGAAATAATGCATTTTTACTATATAATTAATAAAGCTCCGCCCAAACATCAAAACCCCTGACCATGGGGTAATAAAATTCACAATTTTGGAAGAGATACTCTTGCTCATCATAACTTTATACTTAATACCCAGGAGCAGAGAAAACTATTTTCAAGGAAAAAATGCATGTTCACTATATAATCAATAGAACCCCACCCTAACACCAGAACCCCTGACCCTGGGGCAATAAAATTCACTATTCTGGAAGAGGCATTCTTACTCATCATAACTATTTCCTTAGTTAGATTACTCAATACCCAGGAGCAGACAAGAAGATATTCAAAGAAATAATGCATATTCACTATATAATCAATAGAGCCCCGCCCTAGCACTAAAACCCCTGACCCTGGGGCCATGAAATTCACAATCTTTGAAGAGGCAGTCATTTTAAACTCAACTATGCACTTGGTTAGTTTATTTAATGCCCAGGAACAGAAAAGAAGAATTTCAAGGAAATAATGCATTTTCATTATATAACCTATTTAGCCCCGCCCTAGAACTAGAACCCCTGACCCTGGAGCCATGAATTTCAAAATTTTGGTAGAGGACTCAATGCTGATTACAATCATACCAACAGTTTGACTGCTTGGTGTCTAGGTGTAAAGAAGAAGATTTTTAAAGATTGCACTAATTTGAGTGGTTTTGGCCCCACCCCCCAGGCCCCAGGGGGGCAGGGACTATGAAATTCACAATTTTTGTTTCCCTTCACCCATAGATGCTTTGTGCAAAAATTGGTTGAAATTGGTTCAGTGGTTTCAGAGAAGAAGCTGAAAATGTTCAAATGTTAACGCACGACGGACGACGACGAACATAAACGGATAGCAATAGGTGACCCTAAAATGTGAATAAAATTGAATTTTGGTTGGGGGGAGGGGGATGTTCCCTTTCTTGTCAGCAAGTTTCACTTTGATACTAACCCAGATAAAGAAAATACCTTTCGATTTTTCAAAGAATTTTTGCGATCGTTGTTACTTTTCAACCCCTCGGGTCCCAGTGCCACACCATAACCCCTGACTAAGTACCACCAACTTACGATATAAAAACCAATATTCCCATAAAACAAGTATTCCATCAATTCTGGCAGTACAAGTCCTAAATTTAAGAAGAAATTTCAAATTTTTAGTCATTTCATTTTCTGATATAATTTCTATATCTGACATAAATGATATTTTGAAGACCCCCGCGTGTCTTTATCGGTATCTTAACAAGCTACACCCTGGAAACTTAAGGACTATTTTGGAAACCTAACACACAGAAGAATCCAATAAAGGGAGACAGGAGTATCAAGAAACTGCCTTTCAATGTCTTGAAAGAAAGAAAAATCAATTTTAACTGAATATTAGATGACAATTTTGACAGAAAAGTGCTCTACTATTTGAAGATATTACATCGTTTTATCGTCATTTAAAGGATTTTTATTCTGTGACACGACTCTGTGGATAGTTTAATGGGAAAATTACAAAAGTGTATATGAAATATTTTGAAATTTTCCAATTCATGAAATTAACACAGAGGCACAAGGACCTTAAAGGGGCATGGATACAGTTTCAATGGATTTTTTAAATGAATTTTAATTTTTACAATTCCCAGGTTTCGCATCTTCCACTGATCAGCCAAAATTTGCACAAACGAGATAGAGAACTAAAAGTTTATGTAAACATAAACAAGGCACAAGCCTTGTAGAGAAAGAAGTAAGCCTTGGAAAA
>PRKT01000073.1:1305514-1321843 GCA_003671525.1 Saccostrea glomerata
TAGGATTTTGGAATTTTGTGCAATTTCCTTTTATTGTCCCCCGCTTGAAAAGTGGGGGATATTAATTTGGGCCTGTCTGTCCGTCATTCTGTCTGTCTGTAATGCTTTTGTTTCCACACGATATCTCGAGAACCCTTTGAGCGTTCGCAATGAAATTTTGCCTATCAACTCCCTGTGGCCTAAGGAAAACTCCTATTTATTTTGAGGTCAAAGTTCAAGGTTTTATACATGTCTGTGTGTAACACTATCCTTTCCAGGCGATATTGCAAGAGGATTTTGAGCGTTTGCGATGTAATTTCATATCAAATCCCCATCATATATACTGTAAATGTATTATATTTGGCGTGTACGATATTTGGCGGAAATTGAATTTTCAACAAGTTGGCGTTGATTTGATTTAGCGCTTTTTGAATGTACGTTACATCAACCTTTATACACAAAGCATTAAGCGATGTACTTGATTTAGCGGAGGCTGCTTTCCGCGAAAGGCGCTAAAAAGAATACACAGCTAAATGTAATACGTTTACATATATCATATCCCTAGGACCTCTTTCACCTCTCTCAAAGTGTCCCGCCCCGTTTTTAATGTATTACATGTCGCTTTTTTTAGCACATACAGGGGCATGAGGAGAGTTATTACGTATAAAACAGGTTCTCGGCGGACTTTATATTCTTATTACATTAGAACCGTTTAATAAGGGTTAAATTAGACACCATGCATTGTGTAAAATTTTGACAATATCGAACGTAAATATGTATGAATTCATATTTGCATATAATATCGCCAGTGTAAAGAAGTTCCGTGGTCTAGTGGTATATGTCTCTCGCTTCACATGTGAGAAGTCCCGGGTTGAATCCGGGACGATCCTTTTACTTTTTTTTTTCGAAATACTTTTTTTACTAAATGATAGTATTCAGCATGTGGAATGAAAAATTTTATGAGGTGTGGCTTGTACCAACTCATAAAATCATCATTACAGTGTGATAAATATTCCATATAAAAAGAATCTTCTGTACATAATAAAGAATAAGCAATCAAATCTTTATAAATATGCATATTGACATACATGTATTTTATTTGCTTCAGTATACATGTATACATTAAATAATTCTACAAATTCAGTCAGGCGGATCCGACTTTTTCCCTAAGCGGGGAACACGAACTCTCAGGAAAAAAAAAATTCTTTTTTTTTTGCTTGTCAACTTTTTCAGGTAAGTTTAAAAAAAATTTCTCTGGTTGCCCCCCCCCCCCTTTCAAAAATGCTACGTGGGTGAAAAGATATATACTCAACAAAAAAAGAAACGCATATTTTTTTACTCGTCAAAGAAATTTTTAAAATGTACTTGGAACAATTATCTTTTATATCATTGGATACCTGTGACCTATTTAAAGGTCAACATGAGGTTTTAAAACCCAAGTGTTGAATTATCTCCCTTGATTAAACGTGTTTATGAAAGTAGTGTTTTTCCTGATTTCTTCTAAATTGGATGTCTATTTTCTTTGATATTTTGGATTTAGAGAAACTATTTACACTCCTATTAAACCCATATTTAAGATTTGATTGCAGTGTTGATGCTGCAATGCCACGCCGAAACAAAGATGAACACAACCAGGCTAACGATGATACTAAACGGAGCTACGCAACAAGAAGTTGCAACTGCATTTGGAATATGTAACCGTTAAACTAACGTCGGTAGACCAAAAATTGGCCGTCCGCAGGTAACCACACCCAGGCAGGACCGTCCTATCCCCCCCCCCCCCCCCCCCCCCCCCCCCCCCCTTCAGCACCTCGTGCGATTCAGAACTTGCTGTAAAAACTGCTGCTACAATTGCTGGATGAAAAAATCAGCATAAAAGTGCATAAATTGTTCGCAAGAGACTGAGAGGAGATGGTATTCCTCCACGACATCCGTACATTGGAAACCCACTAGCGTTGAGACGTCGCACAGTACATATTGTTATGCCCCTTGAATTTAGGGGCGATGAAAATGACATTAACTTGACTTTTCAATTTGCAACATAGGACATGTTTGATTTTTATCACAACACACTCTAAAATCGCTTAAATAAAATAAGGTTTAAACTGAAAACTTAGATTTTTATATTATTCTGAATATGCGTTTCTTTTTTTGTTGAGTATATAAAAAAAAAACTCCGCTCATTTGTGTTTAAGAATCTTTACCTGTAATAAAGAATTTCATAGTTCCCTTTCTGAAAATCGCCGGGGACTAAAGGTTTCCTGTCGGTCTTACGTCCGCTTTTTGACTTACAATTGGCTTTCTTATTTTTTTTCCCGAGACTTGAAGTCATTGAGATTTATTTTGGATGTAATTGGTTCTTGAGGAGTTCCTAATAAAGTGAAAAATTTCGTTCCGTTTCAATGATTTAACGGGAAATATTAAACACGTGCACGGCTTTATTTTTTTTTTTTGATTGGAACCAGTTTACACTTACCGGGAAAGGACTAAAACATGTACATGTATTGATATATACTCTTAGAATGCTTGTTGATATTTTAATTACTTCTAGGAGTTATACATATTGTTGCTTGATTAAAATCATCGAAATACTGTTTATTTTATGAAAATATAAAGTAAAATATACTGTTTATGACACGAATACCAATCTTATTTGAAATATTGCGCATTATTATATAATTTCCAACAGCAATGATTAAAAAAACCATTTTTACTGTAGAAATAAGTTAAGTTCAACAAACTTTTGGAAAAAGCTGATGCATATGCATTTTTTCCGTTAAGATCTAACAAAACAAATTGGTGTATATTTCCCGATAAGGCGGAGACAAATCTGCTTTTAATACACATATATTATTAAACTTAAAAATAATTTATACCAACTGAACGTTGGCGTGTCTGTGTATAAAATAGATATGCTATCATAAATTCTGCAAAATATAGGATTCTTGAGAAAAGTAAGTAATTCTTAGTCCGGTTTCCTTTTAATGATTTTTTTTTTATATTTAGTTTGTTTCCTTCGAATTTTTTTTTCTGTGCTTTAATTCTACTTTCATGACAATACCTCGATATTAAAAAAATATATATAAACAGTTCAAGTGATTGAGCGGTTTTTTTTTCGTCTTGAATTTTAAATAAGAAATCAATACTAGTGTAGATATTTGTTTTAAATTATTATAAACCATAGCAACATTTCGTTAAAACAATTCTAGAGCAAGAACAGTCGTAACAAGTCACGTTTCAATCTGATTACATGTTTGTTTGTTAAAGCTTAACATTTTTAATGAGTCGAATTTCATTTTTAAAATTCTGCTTTCTATACCATTTTACAAACATAGGCTGAGGTGCTGGTATCAAATTTAGATTAATACATTAGTTTATGTTTTATTAATTCATCATACAAGTATCAAATCCTACTTTACTCATATAGTTATAATTGTATGAATTAGCTAAATTTATGTTTGTAACATTTATTTTCCAAATAATTCAACTACAGTCGGTTTATATTAAGCTAATATTGTTGGTATGCGAGACATGTGGAGTTTGCTTTCCAATTATATACTTTTATGTGATTTGTAATTATTTTTATGTGAAAAACAATAGGTTGAATGTATTAGTGAACAGATCATTCGGTTTAAAAATATCACACGTTTACTGTACATGTCCAAGGGCGAGGTTATATCCTTGCTGCCCAATTCATATAAATAAATAAATAAATTATGCAATCAACAACAAAAAAATTAAGTTCAGTAGAATTCATATACTTCACAATTTTCGAACGATTTTATGTTGAAACCGATTTTCACACTCAATTGCCATTTTAATAAAAAGAGTTTATTTATTTTCTTTTGAAGAAATCTCATTATGTCAAGATTGACCCTTGCATTAGTGATTTTATTCGACTGGTCGTGGGCATATGCATACGTTTTTGAAGAAATGTAAGTATTTAATCTTAAGATACATGTATTAATTTTTAGTTTAACCAGAAACTCGATAAGGTGGCCCTAAAAATTTTCCATTGGAAACGAAACAGAAATTAATAAGTACGAAAAACATCGGAAGACCTGTTCAGAACATTTTCTGTTATCACTTGAAATTTTATATAGATGTGTGGCACGTATAGTTTCAGAATAAGTCTTTGATACCTTTCAATGAAATCAGACAAAAATTGGTTGCTATGTGTTACAGTAGCCATGACAACATGTCTTAAAGTTATCTTAAAATTGCAGATGATTGCATTTTTAGCACATACAAATGTACTTTGTTGAGGCGAGCCATTGGATTTATTTTTGTGTGAATCTTATTTCAATTTCCTGTCCGTGCACATAAGTACGATGGCCGATATCAGCCATGACAGTTTACATACAAATTTAAGGGTAGCGTGTCAGTGAATTGTTTCACATGACAGTCTAACCTTAAAGCAAAGTGGCAGTACGTCAGTGCGGTTAACTGTTTACATAACAAGTAAAAATGATGCCCCCATTGAAGTATGGGTGCTGTGTCTGTAAAAAGCATCTGAAGACTTAAAAGAAGTGCCCACTCAACAAAGCCATTGCAAAAATTTTACACGCAAAAGGTATTGCTACATGTTCTTCCGACACAATATGCGACACATGCAAAATTTCGTTGAAAAGAGATTTAACTGTACAGAATAGTCCAAAAGTGACTACCAAAATTAAAATTGCCAAAATTATCAGCAGGAAAGTGCAACAAAAGTTGTGTAATACATAGACGCACAGGAATAACATTGATAGTTCTTCCCTCCCAAAGAGGCCAGAATGGACCTCTTTATTCGGTTTGGTATTCTCATCCCCGCTGGTATAGGTTGTTGTCCGCTTCATTTGACTGGCAATCATATAAAGTCCTCAGTTCAGTTTGAAATATCTACATTTAGGAAAAAGAGTACAACTCTGTCTTCTACCGAAATATTGCAGTTGTTTGAAGGGTTAAGAAATGTTGCATCCGTCTCTGAGAACCGTCGATTATGTTTTGATAATCACACATTGACTGATGTTGACTGGTACTACCAATCACTTCTAGGGATTTCTAAATGACAGTTCAATGACTTTCACAAACATTTCACATCAATGCATAATTCAAAAGAAATTTTGTAAACGGCTACCCATTTTAAGCTTTACATTACACTTTATTGCTTAATTTATATATGATTATTGTACAAGTATATGCTTTTGGTATTCATGCCTTGAAATTATTGTTATATATTTTCTATAATTACAGAAAATGTCATTGAAATGAACATGTATACGCCTTAAATTCCAGAAACCACTTTAGAATTTGATGTATCCGCTAGTAGGCGGAGACAATTAAATCGCATGGATGTGGAATATGTAAACATTAACACATATAAATTTTTTTTGCAATCAGATCCTACACTGCGAAGAAAGTTGGCGCTGTAGATGGCGATTCGGCAGGAATAGTTGCTCATAAAAAGTATTTAAAAAATCATTGATTTATAAATTTTTTTTTCAAAACCTAACCAATAACTGTGTTCTAGGTGAATGTAAAATGGGGAAATATTCAGTTAAATATGTTTGATTTTATTTGAATATGCACCTGAATATAGCCATGCGAGTCAAATGATGCAAAAATCGACTCTTTTATAGCCTTTTTTCATGAATTTTGTTGTTTCTGGATCTTCTCTTCATGAATTTTAAATGTGTTATCAGTGTATTTTTAACCGTATTATTTATTAAAGTTGTTTAAACAATGGAGAGACGACCCAGAAATACTAAAATCTAAACTTTTTCCATTCATTTTCTGGTAGAAAATTGACAAAGTCCAAATGTATAGGGATTTGGCTGTAAATAATGATTTAAAAACTAGATATGTATTGTGTTCCGCAGTAGCTACAATGGTTTGTCGCTGGATTCGAGTCATATCGAAGCAGTATTTTAGGTTCGAATACAGTGATCTCTTTTATTTCTTTTTCTTTGTGCTTGAAATTTTTGAATTCGTAGTATAACAAGAGGCCCATGGGCCTTATAGGTCACCTGAGCATTATGCAACAACTTTCCAGTGATTGAATTTGATTCATGTTTTAAGCCAGATACTATGGCATTCACAATTTTGAAAGAGGCACCATTGATCATTATAACAATACACTTACCAGTTGCTTAGTTTGTTTACTTAATACCCATACGCAGGGTAGAGGAACAAAAAATGCATTTCAACTAATCAGTAATATTCAGCAATAATCAGTAGTGCCCCTACCACACATGACCCCCTGACCCTTAGGCCTTGATATTTGATTAATACTAAGGAGCAGATTTCAAACAATTCATTCATTTTAAGTACAGCCCCCCCTCTCTATGGTACCCTTGACCCTGGGGCCTTGAAATTCATAATTCTTGAAGATTAGGGCCCTTGTCCATCATAACTATATAGGTAGTTCATCTGCTTAATACCCGGGAGCAGAGAAGAAAATTTTCAAAGATTTAATGTATTTTCACTATATAATCAATAGAGCCCCGCCGTAACACAAGAACCCTTGACCCTGGGGCCATAAAATCCACAATTTTGGAAGAGGCATTCTTGCTCCTCATAACTTTTAACTAAGTTAGTTTATTTAATTCCCAGGAGCAGAGAAGAAGATTTTCAAAGAATTCATGTATTTTCACTATATAATCTAAAGAGCCCTGCCCTAGCACCAGAACCCTTGACCCTGGGGCAATAAAATTCATAATTTTGGTAGAGGCACTCTTGCTCGTCATAACTATGCATTTAGTTAGTTTATTTAATACCTAGGAGCAGAGAAGAAGATTTTCAAAGAATTCATGTATTTTCACTATAATTTTCAAAGAATTCATTTATTTCTACTATATAATCTATAGAACCCCGCCCTAGCACTAGTACCCCTGACCCTGGGGCCATAAAATTCACAATTTTTGTAGAGGCACTCTTGCTCATCATAACTACCGGGGGTATGCACTAAGTTAGTTTATTTAAAAGCCAGGAGCAGAGAAGAAGATTTTTAATGAATTCATGTATTTTCACTATATAATCAGTAGAGCCATGCCCTAACACCAGAACCCCTGACCTTGGGGGCCAGAAAATTCACAATTTTGGTAAAGGCACTCTTGCTCATCATAACTATGCACTTAGTTTATTTAATACCCAGGAGCAGAGAAGAAGATTTTCAAAGAATTCATGTATTTTCATTATATAATCAATAGAGCCCCACCCAAACACCAGAACCCCTGACCTTGGGGGCCAGAAAAATTCACAATTTTAGTAGAGGCACTCTTGCTCATCATAACTATGTACTAAGTTGGTTTATTTAATACCCAGGAGCAGAGAAGAAGATTTTCAAAGAATTCATGTATTTTCACTATATAATCAATAGAGCCCCGCCCTAACACCAGAACCCCTGACCCTGGGGCCATAAAATTCACAATTTTGGTAGAGGCACTCTTGCTCATCATAACTATGTACTTAGTAGGTTTATTTAATGCCCAGTAGCAGAGAAGAAGATTTTCAACGAAATAATGCATTTTCACTGTATACTTATTTGGCCCCGCCCTAGCACTAGAACCCATGACCCTGGGGCCATGAATTTCACAATTTTGGTAGAAGACTCAATGCTGATTACAATCATGCAAAGCGTTTGACTGCTTGATGTCCAGGAGTAAAGAAGAAGATTTTTAAAGATTGCACTAATTTTAGTGGTTTTTGCCCCACCCCCCAGGGGGGCAGGGACCATGAAATTCACAATTTTTGTGCCCCTTTACCCATAGATGCTATGTGCCAAATTTGGTTGAAATTGGGTTTGTGGTTTCAGAGAAGAAGCTGAAAATGTTCAAATGTTAACGCACGACGAACGACGGACGACGACGGACGAAAAGTGATAGCAATAGGTCACCTGAGTTTAATCAGGTGACCTAAAAATGCTTCTCAAGCTTCAGTGGTATGACATAACCTTCAAATATCGGAAAGGCAAGGACATGGCAGCGGCTGATGCATTGTCTCGAGCTTACTTGCCAAACAACGGACCAGATCTCGATGTAGCTGACATCAGAGCCTTTGACCTACTATCTGTCAGCAGAGAGAGGCAAGAAAACATCAAAGAGCGGACCCTTGTAGAGCTACAAGGACTATACACGGTCATTGTCAATGGCTGGCCTGACACAAAGAACGAAACTCCTCTCAGTGTGCGGGACTACTGGACCTCCCGGAGTGAACTATCTGTAACAGATAGTGTGATATTTAAGGGCATGCGCATTGTGATCCCTCCGACTCTACGGTCACACATGCTTAGTCTTATACACCAGTCTCATCTTGGAATTGTAAAGTGCAAGCAGCGAGCACGGGAAGTTATGTACTGGCCTGGAAGGAACTCCCAGATTGAACAACTTGTTAAAGACTGTGAGAAGTGCGCCACATTCCAAAACAAACAACCACCGGAACCCTTAAATCCAACACCAGTCCCAGACTTACCTTATGCAGTAGTAGGGTGCGACCTATTTGACTTTGAGTCCAAGAAATACATCGTGGTAGTCGACTATTACTCGAAGTATATTGATTGTGTGGAGCTTCAGTCTCAGTCATCCTTTGCTACCATAGAAACCTTAAAATGCATATTTGGAACCCATGGAATCCCCAGAGAAATCCGATCTGATAATGGGCCCCAGTTTAGTTCATGCGAATTCCGAACTTCTGCCACGAACTGGACATCAAACACGTCACGTCAAGTCCACACTTCCAGAGCTCAAATGGGGCAGCAGAGCGTGCCGTTCAAACTGTGAAACGTCTATGGAGAAAGTCAGTGGACAAACAGCTTGCCCTTCTGAACTACAGAACCACACCGATAGAAGAAATCAACCTGTCTCCATCGCAGCTACTTATGGGAAGGAGACTGTATTAATCAACTATTTATGAATAAATACAATTAAATTTCAAAAATTTTGAAATACGTGGCCCCAAGGTCAGTGGTTCCTGTGGGGTGGGGTTCACAACTGGTTATAAAGTGGAAGTGCATTTTTTCTTTGTTAATCTGATCTACAACTGGGTATTAAGTAAGCATAAGTGTATAATTATGATAAGCAATGGAGCCTCTTTCAAAATTGTTAATCTAATGGCCTCTGGTTTAAAACTCGAACCAAATTCAAATAATGGGTTTTTTTAAAACAAAAAACACGTCTCCCCTTCTATTCCAACATTAACAAACGCAGTTTCACTATCAAGGTAATAAATAATAAAGCGATGCATCTTTGAAGACTTAGTTTTTAAAAGGATCTAAAGTTATTGTCTGGTTTTGTTTTTTGCTTAATACAACCTTGAAAGAAGAAAGTGGTCAAGGTTAAATAATTTTATGTAGTGTATTTAGACTTGATGCTGTCTTTACTTGTTCCAAGTTTAAAATCCTAATGTCAAGAAAGGTCTCAAGTTATGAACGTTTGACCTTGACTTAATAATAATTGGATCAAGGTCAAAAATTTTGATCCCATAGACTCTCCATCTATGTGTCCTCTGCATGTTCCCAGTTTGAAGTCTAAATGTCAAAGATATCTCAAGTATTTTTCTCTATTTTACCTTGAACAAAGAAAGGGGTCAAGGTCAAAGTTCTGGTAAACTGCATCTTGTATTTAATGTCTTCTCTCTATGTTTTAAGTTTGAAGTCCTAATATCAAAGGGTATTCAAGCTTTGACCTAAACTCTATTTTGTTGTGAAAGTTTGACCTTGACCTTATAAACCTTGGATCAAGGTCAAAAATTTTGATTACATACACCCTTCTCCAAGGTGTATTAGCATATTCCAAGTTTGAAGTCTAAATGCTAAAGGTATCTTAAGTTATATTCAAATCATGTTTTTTCTCTATTTTACCTTGAAGAAAGAAAGGGGGCAAGGTCAAAGTTCTGGTGCACTACATCTTGTATTTAATGTCTTCTTTCTATGTAACAAGTTTGAAGTTCTTATTTCAAAGGTTACTCAAGCTATTGTCAAAACTATATTTGTATTTTGGTGTAGTCTACTTGTGTCCCAAGTTATACTGAAATCAGACTAAAACTAGAAGGAGTAGCATTTTGAAGGCATTTCATAGAAATTTCTATTTTTAGTAACCACGGCAACACCATTTATCGAAATCTAAAACCTATGCACAGAATTATGTAACTTAGTGTAGTCTAATTGTGTGCCAAGTTATATTGAAATCAGACCAAAACTGTAGGAGGAGTAGCATTTTGAAAGCATTTCATAAACCGTCAGTCAAACGTTTTGATTGCAAAAAAAACTATCCTCTGCCACCTTTGAGATGTACCCCCATGACTGTTATTTTTAAGTAGGTCGTACATTTACTGGCAGGCCGATTTCTACTTTCACTTCAAGAGTTATTCTCTTGTGACATGATATATAAATAAACTCGGAAACAAAAATAAAATCAAGTTTGTTCACTGGTGCTGCGAAGGCAAAAACTTAATTACAATTATTTACAATCACAGTCCTCCAGTTCACTTTTACTACAATCTACTCTGTCCCTGGATTTGGTTGAAGTGGTAGTCATTGTGCGCCGACGTTTAGTACTTTGGGTGTTTACTGAAATCAGAATCCCAGCTAGATGTTCTTTAGGTGGACACTCCTGGGATAGATCTAAGGTTGACTAGGTGACGGTGATTTCAGCGGGGGCGGTTTGGATGCTCTGTTATGGCACACTCCTGATGGCTAAGGAACGCATCGCAAGTAGGCTGGGTGAAGGGGGTTTCTGCTGGGTATGATGGGTTGGATGCTCTGTTGTGGCGCACTCCTGATGGCTAGGGAACGGATCGCAAATAGGCTTGGTGATGGGGATTTTAGCGGGGATTGAGGGGGGGACGGATGCTTTTTTGTGGAAAACTCCTGATTAATGGAAGGGGGGTGCTCCTTGCTTCTCTGGGTCACTAGTTATGGTGGCTGCGATGTCTACAATATCTGGCACATTATCCACTTTAGCAAATGAATCAGCAGCATCATAATACTGTAGATTGGTAAATAATTACGATGGTTTTTATTTCGCTATGTTCGCGATTTATCATTTTTCCGCGATATTATACCAAACGTGAATTTCATTATTAGTTTTTAGAAACGTTTAAATGCTTATAAGTTATTTTGAAATCATCTTGAAAAAAACACTGACACCAGTGAGAAATGTGCATAAAGCATCACATACTTATAAAAATACACATAGTTATCATGTAGGTATATCTTGTATAGCAGCCAGAAGATTCAGATCAACTTTTGCGCCAGCTGTGACGTATCGGAAATGACTTAAGAGTAGTTGTTATTGCCAATATCTTAGTAATTACCTACCTTTAAATCAATCATACCCACTTCAATTCATTGCATTTGTACTTATCTTCAAATGAATTAAAGATAATTATAATTGAATTTTACCTATCTCTAATTCATTTGAAGAAAGGTACTATTGATTTAAAGATAGGTAAAATTCAATTGGTGATACATGTAGGTACAATTATTTGAAGATAGGTACAAATATTTGAATGTATGTTAATTTGGCGTTCCGTAATTTGATCATTGTTAAAATCTGTATATTGTTAACTGGTAACTACACGAGTTTTTAAAAACAGATATCTATTTTAATTCAGGTTTAACTGTTTAAGTTTTACAAAACGTACTGTGTTCCAGGCATGTTGACTTAACTCGAACAGCTAATTGTAGAAAATGAAGTGTTCAACACAACAGAGGGGTATACAGATGTGTGTGTGTGTGTGTTGAATGCAAACAGTTTGACCTGCTTGATGTTCAGGAGAAAAGAAGATTTTTAAAGATTTCATTAATTTTAGTGGTTTTGGCCCTACCCCTCAAGCCCCAAGAGAGCGGGGCCATAAAATTCACAATTTTTGTGCTCCTTCACCCATAGATGCTGTATACTAAATTTCGTTGAAATTGTTTAAGTTGTTTAAGGGAAGAAGCTGAAAATGTTCAAATGTTAACACACAACGCGCGAAAACGGATAGCAATAGGTCACATGAGTGACTCGGGTGACTTAAAAAAACGAACTTAACCTGGGCCATTTTTTTGAGAAGTTACATGTAGAACTAAGGCTTACAGGTGTATACCTTATGACAAGACATTCTTTTCGATACCAATTATTTTGACTTGGAGTTTGACTTCCATTTGAGAAAATGCAGCCTTCGCCATTAGCTGCCATACGGGGGCATTGTTTCATCAAATTTTTCAAAGTGCGTTAACTTTAGGACCAAGTTAACGCCCTTTGAAAAAAAAATCCTTTCAAATTGCGTTAATATCGACCATATTAACGCACTTTGAAAAAATGTGTATGGCTTGGTCAATTCTTGCAAATCTTAGGTATGATAAATAATTGAACCTGTTTGATAACTCTGGATGTGAAAGTGAACGATTCTGATTTTTCCATACTTTGAAAATTCTTTCCTCTGAAATGTTTTCCTGTACTTATTTTTTTTCCAGTTTGCGTGCATTTTATGTAAACAAAAATTTGAAAGTTTTCAACGTCATACCAGTGATGTAAATACAAATATTTGGGTGTTGCATACGCATCGGTACTGGGAGAGGGGGTTAAGGCACACAAAAGTTTTGCAAAGATATACATAATATATTAAGCATTGAAAATTTGGGCTTACCTTGGGAGTCCACTTTGCTACCGACGGATATGTACAATGTATAAGGAAAAAAAAGAGTTGGGCTGAGAGACTTTCTACTTGTCTTCTCATTGTCCTCAATGAGGTTGAATGAGTACATGTAAATTAAAAAGTTTTTAAAAAGATATAATTATTACAAATTGATTCTCTCAATTACTAAAATCTAAGTCTAGATTTTTTTTGTTTCATACATATTTTTGTCAAAGTGAGTTAAATGTCCCTATGGTAAAAAATGTTTATGTACAGTCTTAACGCACTTTGAACAAAAATTTCAAAGTGCGTTGAGTGTGTCCCAAATTATAACGCACTTTGAAAAAAAAATTTCAAAGTCCTTAATTTTTTCAAAGTGCGTTGCCACAGAGCATCAATGTTTTTCAAGTTTAAGAACAAATCTTATCAAGTGTTACTAAAAAAAATATATGAATAATGTTTAATTCACATTGCAGGAAGAGATGGTACGACATGCCTGACTTGGGGCTTGGCAACAGAATTGGCATTTCCAACACTTTGGTAGATACATTACAAGATCAAAGAAACATACAAGGTATTTTAAAAGTTTGTACTGAATACTTAAGACACACACAATCTTCTACAAAAATATTAATTTTTCAACCGACTGAAACGAATGGTGCAAGATGACACGATGTATTTAAACAATGCTGTGAAGGCTGAACATTTCACTTCGTTTCGTCTTATAGTATTAAAGGACTATTTGCACTCTAAATATTAAACAAAGAAAACCCAAACTGGTGTCTGATCGCAATCTCGTATAGAGTCTCAGTGATTCTTTAGTTCAGTCTGTAGTTGTAACAAATTTCGCCTGCCATTGGGTCGTAGTTTGAATGACATGTTTCAAGCCTATTGCTAAGCCTTGAATTTGTTTTAGCTCTACTGGTTCTTATGTGATAGTAAAGTGTCCGTCGCTCTGAATAAAACCTTTTTTTTATTCAAAATGCTACTCCTTCTACTGTTAGGGTCTGATTCCACACAATAAACTACAATTGAGATACAAAGGCTTACTTGTAATTATCAGATTTGATTTTCATGAACAGTGTGGCCATGGTAATTATAAACAGAAATTTCTGTGAAAAACAGTATTTGTATGATTTTAATATAAACTTGGCTCACAAGTAGACTACACTAAGATAACAAATTCTATTTATCGGATTTTGATGATCGGTGTTGCCATGCTTATTAAAAAAAGGAAGATCTGTGAATTTCTTTCAAAAAGTTACCACTTTGGTCAGATTTCAGTATTACGTGGCACACAAGTATATAGTTTTCATTCAGATTAATTCTCTTTATTAGATTTCGAATAAATAGTGTTGCCTAAGTTATTCAAGAAAGGAATTTCTCTAAAATTCTAATGAAAGTCTACTTTTTCTAGTCTGATTGCAATCTTTCCATGAAAAAAGACGTAATCAAAGATCATTATTCTGTTTATTGCTGTTGCAAGGTTTCAAGTCCACTTGCTACTAGGGCTGGGTATTGGTCAGAGATTCCTTATTGCGATATTTTTAAATGTATTGTGATATGTATTGCAATATTTTCAATCAAAATTACAATGGCATTTTCTCATTATCTTAACTTAAATCTACATGCAGAATGTACATAACTATGAAAAGTAACCAAAAGAAAAGAAAAATCATGTGGATTTTATTAAAGTTATGCACTAAAATACAACCATAAAACAGCTTCTGACTTCCTGTTTGGCTAAATAATAAGCCTTTCTTACATTTATTTTTATATTAAATGAACTTCCTACTATTATAAGTACAAACCAGTAGAGCTACAGTGTCGACAGAGACTTCTCGGTTTATACATTCGAACTTCATCAATACATAATCGCTCCTGTCACCCGCATGGTGCAGTGGTTAGAGCGTCTGTGCTAAAGTCTCTATGTTAAGGAGTTGATCCTTACGTCACGTGTTCGAATTTCACTGTGAGGCGGTGGTTCTCCGTAAAAAGCGAGGTCCTGTGTCGCCGTAGGTGCTAACGCAGTAAAGATACCTCACTGCTCAATGGTCGTAAGTGCCGTACAAAATGTACAGCTCCAGCGACAATTGGTGGCTTCCACATACATGTATGTGTAGAAAACTCGAGAGAGGGATGTTTACATGCAAACATTGGTGTGCGACTGGTCAATAGAAGCTGTAACAGTTATTCTTCCCGGGCACCTGAACCTATCTGTCGAATTTTGGCAGGATAGGAGAGGGATGTGTCCAGTGTTTTCTTTTCTGTTTAGAGATTTTTGATAATCTTTTTTACATTCACTTCTTCCTAGCTTCACAAATTTTATTCATTTTTCGTGGCTTTTAGTCGACACAAAAGCCGAATATTGGTCTGAATTTGTTATCCTTCACCGACAATTGGTTTTAAGAGTTATTATGAGTACAAAAAAATCCTCCGACTTTCACCAAAAATAAAAAATAGAGGTACTGTGAGCAATGAGCTCACTAATGATACTACCGCCTCCCATATGGTTATAACGGCAAAGTCCATGTTTTGTTGTGGCCTGGAAACCCAAAATATGTGTCGCATCATAAAGTGAAATAGGAGGTGCACAATAACAATATATAATAAAGATTCTGTGAAAGTTTCATTAAATTTCACACAGTGGTTTAAGAGGAGCTGCGGATAAGATAGGTACCCCAAAGCGTAACAGACAGACAGGCGGACAGACATACCGATTACAGTATACCCTCCCACTTTTCAAGCGGGGGTATAATAAACATCTCAATTATGCTAAAATTTCCCCGAATGTACATGTTATCAAAACTTTGAATAATCTTGCAATTGATGTATGTATGTTTATTTGCATAAATCCTATAATTCGCCATAAAATGAACAATATACGCCCGGCTTTCCGAATTAATGATAAACATTTCTTTCAGCAGCACACGACATCTTACGAAACCCACAGAATCACAACATGAATCGAAGAGTAACAAAGAGGCTAAAGTGGATATATTAATCATTGTGATCTTTTAGAATAAAGATTGTAAAAAGTTATGGGAATATTTCAGTTTTATTTATCATCTGAGTTCAGTTGTTTCAATCTGAGACAAGTATTCAGCCTTATCGGTGCGCAGTTGCTGTATAAATTTTATGAGTATCACAACGCATGTTACAGGTCTGGACGGCCTCTGTTTTCGGAGGATAGATTTTATTTATCCTTCGTAATTGAAGGATAGCGGTCTCGCGCCACCTATCGGAGATTTCAAGACAAAGGGCAGTACACTAACCATCAAAATCAAAAAAGGAGAACTCCTACTTTACCGACAATAGAGTCATCTAGTGGTTTAGGCAAGGGCTACAATTCTTTTATTTACATAAGGAAAAACAAAACAGCGGAATAATCAGATAGTGTACCGTATTTTTGTAATGTTTTTATTGTGTATAATGAACAAAATAAACAAATAAACCTAAAGTCCCTGGTTGAGTTCATTAGTTAGCGGTCAATACGTATAATGACCGGTCCTTATACTGTTATAGCGCACGTGCAATGCTTTCTAGGTCATTACTGCTGTAAACAGTCCTTTCTGGAGTCATTGTCGAGATTTAAAGCCTTACATGGCAATTAAATTCGAGTATTATCAGTAGAGGTGTAATCAAGTATGATAAAACAATTTAAAATCATTAAGCATACATGTAAATTAATTAATTTAAAAAATGTCAGCTACTGTAGGATACCAACTTTATACCATGAAGACCCCCCCCCCC
>PRKT01000073.1:1329350-1340740 GCA_003671525.1 Saccostrea glomerata
CCCCCCCCCCCCCCACTTAAGTTTACTTTTAGTTCTGATATATGTGTTTTTTTTGCTAGCTGATGTGTTCAGGTGAGCGCTGTGGCCCCTGGGCCTCTTGTATTTTATATTTTTATGTATCCCTCAATTTTGTTTCATACTCAATGACCGTTAAGGCCCTTCGGTCTCGTTATCCTTATCTGCATTGCTGAAATGCCTTATAAAGTGCACATCTGTATGAGGATGTAGGTAATGACAAAGCGGTTTACTATCACGGAAATTCCATATTCATCCCTAATTTTTCTTTTGAATTACTATTACGGATTTTCCTATAAAATTACGCTTCTAGGTAAATTCTGCTCTGCATTTTAATTCCATTTACATGTGTCATTATGTAAATTGTTATATTAATACTTAAGCAATGAAAGGAATTCACTAAAAAAATCTTACAATTCATTTAATATGTAATCAAATTGCCAATAGCATGATACATGCTGATAAAATTGCTATTAACGTTACTATGATCCTCAATGTAGGAAATAATTGACTACACAGTATAAGACCAGCATTTGATTAACGATACTGTCTCTCAAAGCATCAATGTCCTACTTCTTGTAAACTCCACCGTTACCACTTGTCTATTCCATTCTTATCTGTGTGAAGAAAGGTGCACTTTCATAGATATTTTTGTAATGGTGATTTCATTTAAAATCTTTTTTTCATTTGATATGTATTGCATGATAAAACGGATATTAGCGCATTATAAAATATCATTCTCATTTCATCCACATCTTAAATGAAATATATGGTGATAACGAACAGTATTCAGACTCAAAAGTGTATTCAATAATACAAAATATGAGCAGAGAAAATACGGAACTCCAAAACATCAGAGGTGTAGGATCAGGTGCTTTGGGGAAATGAGCAACCCCCTCACATCCGCCGTGTGCTCCTTTTCATGATTGGGAAATAACGGGAAAATCCGTCAACAATTCAGTGTGTGCAAATAATGGTCAAACAATAAGTATGAAAAACGTCAGTCAACATTTTACTAAATGATAGACTGCTGATATTCTTGTTTTTGCAACTTGTTTGTCAATAACTTACTTTTATTTGAAAATTGTGTATCGAATCAACTGAGAGTTATAAACCCAATGTGCAGGTGATGAAGGTATATTGCAGCATAAGTAAGAGAAGTTGAAAAGTTAAAGTAATTTTATTTGTCATAAAGCTTATTTCAATTGCAGAAAACTTTTAGAATGAAATATCTGAAGATAACGAAAAGCAATCCAGATCAAAAGTCCATAAAACAATACAAAATAGGAGCAGAGCAAACAGACCTCCAAAATCATCAGAGGTGGGATCTGATAAAAAGGTAAACAGCGGTGTACGGTTCTCTATGTGCAGGATTTTGTGTCCTCCACTATCTTGCAAAGCAGTAATCTTTCGGTTAATGTATTAACCATAGCTAATATTTACAGAAAAGTTGCATATTTTATTAGATCTCTACGGAACAGTTCTTGTTCGACTATTTATTTTAGCATACATGTTCTTGATTAGAGTCCACCGCGGGGTGTGGAGATCGGTCAATTAGAGAAGAACATATACACATTAATAAACCAGAGGTCTGTGTCGCAGTAAATGTTGGCATGAAAAGGATCACTTACTGCATCTTGTCTGGCTGAGAGAGTTGAAAATCTATATTTATATTTTCTTAGAACTGGGCTGTAAATAGACGATATGGGGAAATGCAGATTGCACGGCGTTTTGTCAGGTATCGTGCTTAATTCTTTGTAACCTGTTGACATGTACATGTTGTTTATTTTCAACTATATCCACAATAAATGAGCAGACTTCCGGTTTCCTTCCGTCCATCACAATGGCGGGCTGACTACCAGTCCTCTGAGGAGATTATCTCTGCTTTAATTAAGGGCCTCCTTGCGTTTCGCCTTATGCATCTTGCTTCGGATGGTGTCATGTTTCCTGCTCCAACATACTAGTACTCATTACCGGAATTTCTTAGTGTCTTTGCCAAACTACAGCTTACTGTGTACCAACTTCCCTCTTGCCTAGTAATTCTATCTACAGACCCATAACTCTCGGATGGGATGACATGTATCAGGCAAATATAGGAACATCTTTTTGGAGCTGTTGTAAAAATTAATTTCTGGATATTTTGATTATTGGCAAAACCTATAAATGAGAAAAATTTGTCCTGCTCCTACTCATCTCTCCACTGCTTGCTCCAGGAAGCATTTATCTTACAACTGAACTGCCAACTGAACGAATTACGAAGGTTGTTCGATAAATTTGTTTATCCCATGTTTACCCCTTTATCTCGTTGATATGGCTCATGTGATATCGTTTTTGTATCCCACATTTGTGACGTCACAATGGGTTTTGCGTTATAATAATGAAGTAAAATAAAATGGAATTTTATATAAAAAACAGTGTAAACATTGATTGTGGGGTATAAAACAAAAAAACTTGGGATAAGAAGAATCTCACATGCTTTGTAGTTGGATATGATTTTTATCCATTTCGTTGTGTTTTTATCCCCTCGCCAAGGCTCGGGGAAGGCTCGGGGAAAAAAAAACACAACTCGTTGGATAAAAATCATGTCCAACTACAAATCATATGAGATCCTATATACATGTAGATGATCGCAATACATTTTGATGACTTAACACACATTTTTTAAGATTCCATCAACGAATCCATTCAGAATATTGTAATCGATTTGTACAATATAAATAAAATGAAAACGAAATAAAGTATCATTTAATTCTATGTTATGACGATTTGAGGCACATTTGGTAAAATTAGAATTCTTTAAAAACTAGTGAACCTTGTCAGCAAATACAGTTCATCATTGAATCCAATGCTGACTGAAGTTTTTGTTCCCCGCTTTCGCGAAAGCGAGGAGACATTAAATTTCATTCGTCTGTCTGTCCGTCCAACACAAAAACTTTAACCTACCCATAACTTTTGATTTAGTGGAGCTTTGACTTTCATATTTGACATGTACATTCCCTGTGACAAGACCTTTCTTTGGGTACCACCAAATTTGACCTTGACCTTGGCGTTTGACCTACTTTTACGCAAAAATTTTAAATTCTCACTTTGGCAATAACCTTTGAACGGTAGATCCTATGGATTTCATATTTCACATGTGTATTCTTTGTGGTAAGACCTTTCATCGGATATCAATAACCTTTTGACCATGGAGATTTCCTTACTTTAAAAAAAAACCTTGGCCATAAATTTAAAACGGTAAGGGCTAGGGCTTTCATACATCACATATGTAATTCTTGTGAGAAGACCTTTCAGTGGATACCAAAACCTTTGACCTTCTGACCTTGACCTTGGGGTTTGGCCCATTTTTTAAAAACTCTAACCTTGGCCATAACTTTTGAAGGGTAAGGGCTAAGGCTTTCATACTTCAAAAATTAAATCCTTGTGACAAGTCCTTTCATTGGATAACAAGCACTTACACACTTTGACCTTGAACTTGGAGTTTGACCTACTTTTTAAAAACTTTAACCTTGGTCATAACTTTTGAATGGTATGGGCTAGCGCATTCATACTTACATAAGTAATCCTTATGAGAAGACCTTTCATTGGATACAAAGAGCTTTGACCCTTTTACCTTGACCTTGGAGTTTGGCCTACTTTTTAAAATTTGGGTAGCAGTATATCTAATTTTCATTTAAGAAAATTTTAATTGTTCGTTATGTGGCCATACGGGGTAACCAGTGTTTCACAAACGCATTTTAATCCTTTTAACTTTTTATTGAGAAGAGATGGGGCTTTCATATGCCTTGGCCTTCACGATTGACCTTATTTTTAAAAAGAAAATTCAATTTTGGTAATAATTTCTAAATGACACATAATATGGCGTTCATATTTGACATCTCACCCACAAAGACACCGAAAGCGGGGGACCACAATTCTTTGAATTTTCTTGTTCATACTTACTTAAAGTCCATTATTTATAAAGGATATGGAGATAACGAGCAGTATCAATATCAAAGACAATAAAATAACACAAAATAGAAGCAGAGCAAACACAGACCTCCAAATCATCAGAGGTGGAATTAGTTGCCATGTAGGCGTTAAGCATTTCCTGCCCACCGATCTCACTCGCTGTGTGCTCCTTGTCATGATCGGGAAATAACGGGAAAATCCGTTGTAAATTCAGTGTATAAATAATGGAATAACAATTACAATCGAACAAATGATGACATTAAACGAGACTGCTGATAGTCTTGATTCATCAACTTATTTGTCAATAATTTATCTCGTTTTAGAAATTGTTCATACCTTAAGCATGCTATTGCGTATCGAATCTACTGCGACACTGGACCACTGTTTATACAGTCTCATCCTAAGGACCGGTCTTCATGTCCCACAGTGGGATTCGAACCCGCGACGTAAGGATCAACTCCTTACTTTGCAACTCTAGAACAGACGCTCAAACAACTGCGCCATGCAGGCGACTGGGTCAGCTGCGTTAGAAGAAAAAGATCGTAGGTCAGTTGCGTTAGGGGAAACAGATTTATCATAGTGAGCTTAAGATAAAAGATACCACGGAGTTTGACACATGTTTCATATTTTGATATTTTACTTGAAAAACACGTTAATGGTAATCTAACATCCAAGCTCAATGATAAACGTGATGAAATAATCTGTTCTATCACGCTAGGACGCCCTGGTCCGGTCTCCACACAGGTAGTTTTACCCAAGATAAATTGACATCTTTGGTGACTGGTGCATCAGTGTGCATTATGTGTGTGAGTGTGGCTAAAGACTAAACAAGAGGCCCACAGGCCTTATAGGTCACCTGAGTATCATGTAACAACTTTCAAATAATTAAAATGGGTTCGTGTTTTACCCCAGATGCCATGAAATTCACAAATCACAATTTTGAAAGAGGCACCATTGCTTAACATAATTATAAACTTAGCATGCTTACTCTATTTACTTAATACCCAGAGGTAGATCAGAGTAACAAAGAGAAAATGCACTTCCACTTTATAACCAGTTGTGTACCTCACCCAAAGGAACCACTGATCCTGGGACCAGATATTTCAAAATTTTGCAAATTTTATAAAATGGTTGATTAATACTAAAGAGCAGATTTCAAATCATAAATTTATTTTCAGACTATGTAACTCCCCCCCCCCTCACCCCCGACCCAGGGAGGGGAGGGGCATAAAAATATAACCATTTTGCTAGATGCACCTTTCTTCATCATAAATATATATACTTGGATCATTGGCATAAAACCCAGGAGCAAAGGAAAGGTTTTCAAAGAATTAATGTACTTTCACTATATAATCAATAGAGCCCCGTCCTAACACCAGAGCCCATGACCATTCGGCCATAACATTCACAATTTTGGAAGAGGCACTCTTGCTTATCATAACTATGTAATAAGTTTATTTAATACTCAGGAGCAGAGAAGAAGATTTTAAAAAAAATAATGCATTTTCACTATATGATCAATAGAGCCCCGCCCTAACACCAGAACCCCTGACTCTGGGGCCATAAAATTCACAATTCTGGAAGAGGCACTCTTGAAAAACATAAGTATTTACTTACATAGTTTATTTAATACCCAGAAGCAGAGAAGAAGATTAACAAAGAATTAATGCATTTTCACAATATGATCAAAAGAGCCCCTACCTAGCACAAGAACCCCTGACCCTGGGGCCATAAAATTCACTATTTTGGAAGAGGCTCTCTTGCTCATCATAACTTTGTGCTTGGTTATTATTTAACCCCTATAATACACAAAAAAGTGTAAATCATATCTTACACTTTGCATGCTTACTTTGGCTTCTTGATACCCAGAGGTAGATTCCTCTTTGTAACCAATTGCTTTGATGTTTGCATGCACATTAAAAACTTTTTGATAATATTTAGGGGTTAAATATTAATTGCACACCTTGTACTGCTGTCAAAACCTTTGTACACGTATATCACGTGAAAAAAACTCGATGCTTTATCTACACGATAGCACCTACATGTACGTCTCTTCGAACAATGGTTTATGCTGATGTATTATAAGTTGATATATAAGGCTTCATAAAGCAAATTTTGTAAATGTGAGCATAGAATTGAAAGATTATACATAATTTTAAAAATTTCTCCTATAAATCTTAAAAAGAATTGAAAATAAGTAATAAGTTTCCTAGGGACAATTCAAGTTGGTCTTTATTTTCAACACAGCTGAGTACTTGTAGTAGACCACAATGGATTTCGACTCATTCATCAGAGGGTAAAGTAAACAGATAGCTAATTTACATGCAAATTTATGCTGACGTCAGATAAACTACCTGTTACAATTACAATTGCAATTGAGACAATAACAGTTAAAATGTATTTCATGCAATAAAAATATCTTCAAAATTGATATCCAGCAGGGACCTAGTATACAGGTCCAGTATCCAGTTAATTGCTTCTTCATTAAAGATCAACAGAAGTTGTCCAAGTTTAGCTTGTATACACATGTATAAATATAGGGGGAAACCGTAACAAACTAACAATGCACCGTTCCGTATGGCATTCCATCACTTATCCTTTACGACCTGCGTCAAGGCGGGGGTAAACTTCCCCTTCACTGCTCTTATATTCTCAGCCATAGCATATGCAAAGGCCTCAGTTTCAGATTCACTCCAGTTTGACTTTCTTTTAGAAATTGTCTCAAAATAATATTGACGTAGGCCTAGTTCTTAGACGACAGATGTAAATACGGAAATATGCAATACGCATGTGCATATCAAATTGAAAGTTCGTTGTCAAATTTTTTTCTCAAAAGTAAAATCTTCAATGCATCGTAGACGAAAATCACGATTTATTTTAAATTGTTTTTCGGTCTTACGAATGCGTCTGCAAAATTGAATTTAACCGGAAATGCAAAGTAACCAATGTAATCTCATGACGTATACCAAACATTACGTCAATATTGACAGCTTCTCCAAACAAGAAATACTGCATCCTCAACTGAATTATATAGAGGAATTAAATAATGGATTTTACGTTAATATTTCGAGGGACGATAATTAAAAACAAAGAAAACAAGAATAAAGAAGACTAATACTTCGACGGAGGTATGTGGTGTTTTTTTTATAATTATGTCCATAAACGCTGAAATCGGCATGTTTTGTTATCACATGCGAATGTGTAAACAAAAATGGCGGCCGCCAAGGTATGACAATCTCGACCATGTGTCATTACTTTACATGACGTGCTATTATCCACACGTAATCAATCCATAAGTCATATTGATCTGTCTTCATTACAGATAAAATGCACCACTTTGTAATAATAATCTCAATAATTCTCATAATAACAGTGCTGTGTACTGCCATGAGATTATATGAATTTGACAGCTTGACTGTCACAGCACCCACGCCATTAAAAAAGGTTCGCCCTCGAACGGTAAGTAAAATCAATAAAATATGAAGTTTTTGAAGAAAATTTCAAACACACTCATCAATCCTCATTATGTACATTATTATAACGTTTATGTAATAAATAAATATACAATTATGATGAATATCAATAAATATCAATAAACACATAAATAAGTATGATTAATTAAATTATTATGATATTATATACATACATGTAAATGAATTATAGATAAATACGTACATACTTCCTATATGTGAACAAATGCATGTTCTTATAAATAATGAATATATTAGATATGACACATATACAACATGATTTAGAACACTGTAACTGAACAAATTAATATCAAATATAATTCTCTATAATTATAGTGAGGAGCCTGTAGGAAACGGACCAAAAGACAATAGTGAGGAGCCTGTAGGAAATGGACCAAAGGACAATAGTGAGGAGCCTGTAGGAAACGGACCAAAAGACACTAACGAGGAGCCTGTAGGAAACAGACCAAAAGACAATAGTGAGGAGTGTGTAGAAAATGGACCAAAGGACAATAGTGAGGAGCCTGTAGGAAACGGACCAAAAGACAATAGTGAGGAGCCTGTAGGAAACGGACCAATAGACACAAGTAAAGAGCCAAGGTAAAGAACTTTATGCGGTATTAACCAATATTTGCACCCCAAATCAAACTTTGCTGGAGTAATATCTAATTAAGTCCTTAAACAGGGGAGTATATGCTGACTTCAAAGCACTGAATAATTTCATAAGTAATGACGTCATATGTACGTAATGACGTCACAAATATGACTTAAATTTCAGTTTTTTATGAATTTTACAGAAAAATGTACATATTTCGTCGATATTTTAAATAAAAGTCACCGAGCGCATGTGTGTTCAGGATAAATATTTTGATACAATGTGTAGAATGATAATATCAATGAAATATGTCAATATTGTTCCTGAACACACATGCGCTCTATAACTTTAAAAGCTAAAATTGTTGAAATATTGTCCATGTTGTCCTTTTTCTGAAAAAGGATATAAAATCAGACTAGTTTGTGACGTCATAAAAACAAAAATTGTGAATACACTGCTTTGGAACTATAATATTTTCTGTTAATTTATATTTCTCGCACAATTTATTGAATTCAGCACATTTCAGGAAGTTTTCAAAATTTGACTTTTGTGGGGGCAAACAAATGCAATATACCGCATATAGTTCTTTGTGCATCCAGTCTATATATGTGAAAATAAGCAATGCATTAAGGACTGTCACGTTACAATCATTCATCATTTTGTCCTTAGATATGTTACTGGGAAATATGTAATCGTAGCCCACGGTTCATGTAATTTGCCTGCTGTAGTAAGTAAAAATAGCATTTTCTTTTGTTATTTTGTCTGGGTTTTTTTTGTATTAGTTATAGTTATTGATTTCAAAATGTTATTCTTTATTACTGTTTTCATAATTAAAAACTAATGATTTTTTTTATTTGAATTTAAAATTGTCTGAATCAATCATTCAATGTGACATATTGACTAAATTATGTTTGAAAATGAAAAAAAAATTGATGCCAACAAATCCTCCAGAAACCTGTCATAATCCGTGCATATTACGGGTAATACGTTTCAGTGGTTTTTCTTTCACAGTTTAATTATAAACCCTTTTCAGACAATCATACCAATTTACAGTAAAGTTATTTTTACATTACAATTTTGTGTCTAAGTGCCAGTTTTATTGCAGGTTGATGAGTGGCCTTATGTTTTCTTTCTTGAAAAAAAGAGAAAAGGGCGTTGGGCACTAAATTCCTCTGTGGAGTATTCTGTGCTTTCATCAGATGTTATTAAGGTATTGAATACGCCAGATGTGGAGATGGTTGGGTCAAGGATATTTTTGAAGTTTTCAGGTATTTATAAAGACATTAATGCCTTATAAAACAGTACTTCTATGCTAGAAGGAACCCCCAGATTATTTTATGCTAATAGTGTCTGGTTAATGGTTCATTTGAACGTGCATCACTCCACTCACCTTACTTATATGTTACAAAGCCAACTAGCACAAAGCAGAGGGTGATTAAGAACCAAAGGATGCATACATAGAAAATATAGTGAAGTGAAAAGATAGCACACATGTGTGTACACACACACCAGCACATATTCAGTGCATATTAAATAGATATAAGTATGCATTCAAAGCTTTCTCTTTTTTTCAGATCCCTGGTTGCTAAAGTGAAGATTGTAGTTTGTCAGAAATTCAATTAAAGTTGGACAACATCAGATTTATTTGTTACTTTTTTATGCCTTGAGTGCTAATTTTGATATTTTAGGAAAAAATATGGGAGAAAAAATGCTTGCATCATAAGACAAATATATCAAAAAATAGATGTGATATAATATGTTAACATAATTTAATGAGACGGAAAAGCATGCTAATGTTACATCTGTCCATTTTCCGTCCAACTTTGTGTGTTAACATATATTTTCCGTCCTAATCATATTGGTAGTAGTTACCCCATATCATACTGTTGGTTATGTGTAGATACCCGATGGGCGTGGTCATAATGACACGAGGGAGCGTAGCTCCCGAAATGTCATTATGACCACGCCCATCGGGTATCTACACATAATCAACAGTGTGATATGGGGTAAATGACTTGTACCATAGTTTTCAAAATCACTCATATGTAAGTCAGCTTAGGAATCGGTCGGACTGGTTCGCGTGTTTTAAACATTAAGTGTTTGATTTCAAAGATGCATTTGGATTTTATGATTTTACGCTCCTTCATGTCCTTCTGACCACGTCCATCGAATATAGGGTAAGTGATTTGTATACAATACGTTTCAAATTTTGCTACAAATTTTGCCCTATACTCGGCACTCAGGGTCATTGAGCAGTGAGGGATCTTCCTGTCAACACCTTCTGCGACACGGGACCTCTGTTTATACTTTATAGGTCTCCACGTCCCACAGTGGGATTCAACTACGTTACCTGTACCTGTCCAATAAGTTGAATCTTATTGGACACCTACAGGTAACTTATTGGACGGAGTGCAGGACAATAACAAATTTATTGAACCAGGTTTAACAAAAGATGACGTCACAAAAATGTTTTAACTATAGAAATATTCAGAGGGGGATAACTCTCGATATCTTTTTTATGGGGTACCCGAAGGGGTAATTTTTAATATAATAATTTTTTATCTAAGAAACATATCAATTGAACATGTCAAAAATATTATAAAACATGAAACGATGATTAGGACTGAAAAAAACATCTATAAAGTAAAATTGACGTTATATTTTGAAGCAATAAAAAATTATGATTATGAGTAAGATACAAAATAAAATAAAAATGTAAGAAAATAAGTATCTAGTGTAAAGTGAAAATACAATGGCCTTCTGTTTTTTTAATTAAAAGAAATGTAAATCAATTCAATTGAGTTCATGAATAAATTAGCTTATTGTATGATATGATAAATTCTAGAAGAACGCGTTTAAAAAATTCATGTCACAGAAATTTTGTAAGGTACGTGGGATATCATTTTTTATAACGTTCATTCAGCTTGTCTCATATGATTTTTTTTCCCATTGATATACAGTTTATATCCATACATTGGCATTGTATTGAAACTTAATATATATTTATTATTTTTATAATATATACAACACAAAGGTAAAAATAGTATTTGCCAGGTGCTCATTTTTTTCAAGAGACATGCCTGTTTCGAGGATTTTTAGTTTGACAGCGAGGGAAATAAGGCCTACAAATATTCTAGATTCATTTTCCATGGATGTAGATCATATGCATTTTAACTAATATGTTGTGTAAATTTTATTATTTTACTTAGATTATATTTGACTGGTAAATACTATTTCTGAAATTTCTAAGTATTCTTGATTACAACACTAATAATAAATTACATTGCGTGTTAGAGCATAAACATCGGAAGCAAATTGAAAGAGGGGTGGCTAATTGAAAGTGGGGGGGGGGGGGGGGG